>JAXQQM020072895.1:0-97461 GCA_034641835.2 Pinus albicaulis | reverse complement strand
TTAACATTAACCCTAACCATAACCTTAAGTTTACCCTTAACCTAAACTTAACCTTAACCTAACCTTAACCTTAAAATTAACTTAACGTAACTTTAACCTTAACTATAACCTTATCCTTAACCTAACCCTAAAATTAACCTTAACCTTGACCTTGAACTTAACCTTAAACTTAACCTTACCCATAACCTTCACTTTAAGCTTAACCTTAAGCTTAACCTTAACCGAACTAAACCCGCAACCCTTAACCTAACCTAACCTTAACCTAACCATAACATTAACCTTAACCTAACCCTAACCTTGACCAGACCCTTCACGTTGACTTTAACCTTAACCGTAACCTTAACCATAACCTGACTAAACCCATAACCTTAACCTTAACCTAACCTTAATCTTGACCTTAACTATAACCTCACCCTAACCTTGACGAAATGCTTAACATTAACCCATAAACTTAACCCTATCTTTAAGGTTATGGTTAAGGTTAAGGTTAAGGTTATGGTTAAGGTTAAGGTCAAGGTCAAGGTCAAGGTTAGGTTAAGGTTACGACTGTGGTTAAGGTTAAGGTTAGGGTAAGGTTAGGGTAAAGGTTAAGGTTAAGGTTAAGGGTAACGTTAAGTTTAAGGTTAAGGTTACGTTAAGGGTAAAGTTAAGGTTAAGGCTAAGGTTAAGGTTAGGTTAAGGGTAAAGTCAAGGTTAAGGTTAGGTTAAGGTTCAAGTTACGGGTTTAGTCAGGTTAATTTTAGGTTAAGGTTAAGGTTAAAGTTAAGGTTAAGTTTAAGATAAGGTTTCGTTAATCTTAACCTTACCCTTAACCTTACCTTAACCTTACCCTAACCTTACCCTTAACCTTAACTATAACCTAACCCATAACCTTAACCTTCCCAAAACCTTAACCTTAACCTAACCATAATCTTAACCTTAACCTTAACTTCACCCTTATCCTTAACCTTAACCTTCACCTTAACCTTAAACTAACCAAACCTTAACCTTAACCTTAACTTTACCCTTACCGTAACCTTAACCTTAACCTTAACCTTAACTATAACCTAACCCTAACCTTAACCTTAACCATGACCTTATATTTACCCTTAACCTTAACCTTAATCTTAACCTTAACCTAACCTTAACCATAACCTAATCTTAACCTTAACCTTAACCTGAACTTAACTATAACCTAACATTGACCTTGACCAAACTCGTAACCTTAACTTGACCCTTTACCTTAACCTGACCCTAACCTTAACCTTAACCTTAACCTAAGGTTAAGGTTAAGGTTAAGTTAGGTTAAAGTAAGGTTATAGTTAGGTTAAGGTTAAGGTTAAGATTAAGATAAGGTTAAGTTTAATTTTAGGTTAAGGTTAAGGTTTAAGGTTACAAGTCTTAACCTTAACCTTCACTATAACCTACCCTTAACGTTAACCTTTACCTAACCTTAACCTTGACCTTAACCATAACCTTAACCTTAACCTTCCCATAACCATAACCTTAACTTTAACCTTGACTTTACCTTAACCTAACTGTTACACAACATTTTGTCACCGTCCCTGCAATCTCTCGTCCCGCATATTAGAGGATCGTTCCCATTACTTGTGAACAATGTCATACTTTGCAAACACCTTTTTTTCATCGTTCTACATATGGACATCATTTCTCCTATTGTAAATTTCCTCAAAAAGCACACAAAACCTATGTTTTTTCCTTGGCGTAGGTAGCCAATTCATCCCTCGCGCCGATGTAGAAGATTTGCACTACAGCCTATGCCACCTAGCATTCTGTCTCAGTGCACCCCCCACGTCAAGCTGTTTTAGGAATGTTTTTTAAAAATTAGAGTTGGAATTTTCCTTCTAACCACCTCAGGGGTGAGTCACTAAAAGTGGTTAAGTTGATGAGCCACATATCTCTCTCTTTAGGTATTGGTTTTTACCTCCCATGGAACACTCCTTAAAGATAGGCCTCACTTCCATGATTAGAGGGATCCTAACCTCTCCCTCTCCCTCTATATAAAAAAGCCTTCTCCCTTTATGAAAGCTAGCTGAACATATATCCAAGGAGCTGAACTTGGAGAAGAATACTATAGCTGAGTAATTGCTATCGAGAAGGTAGAACCAAGGAGAATTTCATAGAGACAGTCCCGTCCGAATTCCCAATGATCCTTTGTGAGACGTGCTTTGTTTGAACCTTGCTGGAGGAGACCGCAATGTCAAAGCTTGGTTGTACTCTTCCTTTCATTTATTAATATACTCGACTATGGTGTTGGTTCCATCATCGTGTTATGATTATTTATGTAATGCAATTGATTTAGTCCTCTTCGACTAACTGATAGTTATGAATGTGAATTAGTATGTTGTATATCGCCGTTGTTTCTTGTGTGTGTGTAGGTGTCCAAGCGTGAAAGTGGGTGGAACGTGATCTGTGAAACCAGGAGCGAGGAGAGAGCCACTCTTTAGACGATAACAACATCATAGGACCTCCTGTAAGTCATCTATCGAATCTCCATCCATTCATTAAATAGGAATCAATATTATAGCATGTCTTGTTTGTGGCTAGACCCACTCTGGGGCTAGTGGGATCGCCTCTATCCGTAGAGGGGATTTACCTCACCAAAAAATTGGCGACCATACTAGGGATTTAGTGAGAGTTTTTCATTCACCCATTAGGTCTTATTTTGGTCTTTTCTTGCTTGTTTTTCCTTTTCTGATTATTCTGCTAAGTCTAAGACCCTTGTTCAACCCCAGAGGATCAGATCTGACCTCTGTCTTTCAATATTTTCCATTTTACCTGAGTGAACTGGCTTGGCACATTTTATGCTTAGACAGACGCGCTGATTGGCACATGTTTCTAGTGTTGTGCCAATGCTATCCCCTATTTTGCACTGATTACAGCCAAACAACCGTGCCAACCCCTGTAGGTGTTAGGGTTTGCTTTGTTTTGGAGATTTTTGGTTAGTTATTGTACTTTTGGGTCATTTTAGGTATGCATTGAATGCTTTGGGATTATTTTTTATTGTGATTAGCTTCATTCCTTCAGTTTTTTGTCCATTTCCTATTAGCATCAAAGCCTTACGGTTTTTAAGTGCTTTGGTATGCTGAGCCTCCTGTAGGAGTTTGAGCCTTCTGTTTGGAGGTCAAATTCCTTCTTGGTTTGGTTGTATTCAGCTCCCTTGATCCATTTGAGTGATTGCATTAGTTGAATGATTTTTGACTCTTTTGTTCAATTTTGCTTCTTGTCACTCCAAGAATAGATCACAACTATTTGTATGGGTCTATTTTGAAATATTTCTTTGATTTGAGAGATTGCAACATTGGTTTGAGTCTTGTCATGTTTGTCTTGAGTTGATTGAAATTATTTCGTTTCAACTCTCTCATTAATGTTCTCAAGCTAGTGTTTTGGTTTTTTTTTCATGTCATTTAGTGCATTATTTTCTCTATTACATTGAAAAAAAAATAAAAAATATTGTTTGCATTCTTGTTTTCATTGTGAAACTGAAAGTCTTTCACATATCTAGCATTAGAAAATTCTAGGAAAGATTTTTCATTTTCTATAATCTTGCATCAGATACTGTAGTGTATGTTTTCACATGTTCTCGTTATTTACTATCGCTTTAAAACTCCTAACTTTCTCGTAGATAGCCTTTCATCGAACAAAATGATATCTTTTGGCATGTAGCTTGCATTTAGGGATTTTTGAGATCCAACATTCGGTAGGATCTTGGAATTGAAATGTAAATACAAGATCAACTTAAAATTTACTCAATTAACCTAAGGAAACATTGAAACCTAAGAAAACATCTAGTGGTCGAAGTTAGAGATGTGTTCCGACGTCTTTAAACCTAGTAGTTGCCGCTCGCCATCTGGCTTCAGATAGCACTAGTATGGACTTGTGCTCCCTATACTGTTGATTATATAAAGGGAGACCCCTCTAGGTTACAATCCTTTTATCCGTAGGAAGTTGAGTCTGCCTACTTGTAACTGTGATACACCGAACACAACATTCAGGGAGATTACCTGCACGTACGTCAATTCGTTGGTCTATTCTTCTTTCATTTGATTACCAAGGTGTATATGGCAGTTCACGGAAACCTGGTACACCCTTTTACCTAGACTACCTGAGCAGTCATTTTCGATCTTTACTGACTCCATAAATTTGAAAATATCATCGAGCGCTTGTCCTTTCGCGCTCGTTCAACCTGAAAGTGATAGAGTCACCTTTTGCTTGTTTCTCAACTCGTAAAATATCAAACGATAGATTTTTGTTTCAGTGTCTTAAAATTAACTATCCACGAAATATTCCTGGTTAAATTTAGCTTCCTTAGCGTTGTTTTAATGTTGTTTCTGATGACAACTTTTCCAGAGTTTACCAACCAAGGAATCCCCTCCAAAGGGAATCCTGGTCATTTTCCTTCTTTTGGGAATGTTGGTGCTCCTTATATGGCAACGTTGTCTCTTCCAAGGTTAACTGTTGGTTTTCCTGTGTGGTTGTTTTCAACCTTGATGGTCTCGAATACCCCGGTCTCTGTTCAACCATCTCCTCCACCTGAACAACATCATGTTGATTTTAAGGTGGACCTCTCCGCTTCTTCCCCAGTTTCTTCATCGTCCTCTTCTACCTCGCCTGGTGAAATTATGGATTCTAGTAACCAGGTGGCTAAGAAGAAGAAGAAGAAGATGAAGAAGAAGAAGTGAAATAAGTGAGAGGTTAATGTTGCAGCTATTGTAGCTCAGACACCTTCCCTTGAGAAATCATCCAACCTTCCATGGAAATTCAAATTCCCTTGCATGTTTTGCAAAGTTGACCATCTTATTCGAGACTTCCCTGGAATTCCCAAGGTACTTGAAGCATGGTCTAATGGTCATCTTCCATTGCCTTTGGCTTCGAGAAGTCATATTGGTAGCACATATTCGACTAGTACTGATAAGACTCGTAAAAAATAGGGTAAGATTTCCAATACCTGTAAGTTGTGTGAAGGGCATCATCCCATTCACCTTTGTCCATAGATGGATGAAGCCAAGAGAGTATTGGACAACCATAATGTTTCTACACCTTGCCTTCCAGCTAGTTACCAAAAGATTTCTTCGAGTCCTCCGCTAGTCGATTCAACGATCGGTCAAGATTCATCCATGATTGATCCCGCTCCCCCGAAAATTCAAATTTAGGAATCCATTCCTGATCAACCATTGGTCATGGAATCTGTTGATCTAACCCCTCTAGTGGTTCATCAGGTATTTTCAATTGAGAGTGCCTTTTATCCTTCTCACATTCTTCTTGATTCTTCAAATTCCTCGGACTTGGAGAAAGATCTTCCTGTCCCTGGGACTCAAGAAGTTGCTCCTCCTGCTCCCATGATGGAAGTCTAGGAGGCTGCTCCTCTTGCTTCGATGACACTCAGGGATGACCATCTCAGTTTAATGGTACCACATCCAAGTAGTTTGATCACTTCATTCAATTGGAGTCGATTTGCGGGATACTGCCTTCCTTCTTATGTGCCTTTTGAGATCATGATATGGATATTTGATATGGTCATACCTAGCACGATTATAGATGAAGGCACATCTGTTAGTGTTCTGTCTTCAACTACTTGGAAAGATTTTGGTTCTCCACCACCTATGCTTGTTACCCAGAATCTGTTGGCTTTTAATAGAGGAACTAGTCAACCGTTAGGGATCCTTCCAAAGTTCCCTATTAATTTGGGAGGGAAAACTGTCTATATAGACATGATGGTTGTTCCAGGCCCCTTGGATTTTAATTTACTCTTGGGCCACGACTATGCTTATGCCATGGGCATGATTGTCTCTTCCCTCTTTCGTGTGATCTATTTTCCACACAAAGGTTGCATCGTGACCATTGAGCAGCCTTCATTATTTGGTCTTGACATGACATCTCTTCCACCATCATCCTTTGCGGGTCTTTATCCATCAGTTGTATCTTCCCTGCCACAGGTTAATTATGTGGCTACCTAACCCATGCCCGCATTCATTGATAGTGTCATTGTGCGTTGTGTGCTGGGGGCATTGGGTCCTGATTTTCAAGATCTTGTTCTCCCATCAAAAGCGAACCTCTTAGAATCCATGACCTCTTATTCATCATAATGAAAGGTCGATGGAGCACAATTAATTTTTCTTATGTCAAGCTCCTTAAAAAATGATACAAGGTGTCATTAGGATAGTTCTTTTAATATTTCAACCTCGTTAAAAAAATAAAACATGTTCCAGTTCAATCAGAGTATTTTCCAGATCTCGTAAAATCCCAGTTGAGTCTTTCTATTGATCTCGTAATTTAAACCTTCACTCCATCTGTTGTCCATATGGACCGAAGCTTGGGGGCATGTGCACCTCAATTTGAGTCACCATGCTGGGGGAATGCAAATCAATTTCAAGCATAGTTTGTTTCCATTTCAAGCTTGTGTAAAAGTGAAACCGGTTACAAGCATAGTTTATCTTTGTTTCAATATTGTGTAAAAGTGAAACCAACTTCAAGCAGAGTTTCCTGATTTCAAGGTTGTGTAAAAATGAAACCATTCCCATTTTACCTCTCGTGCTTGTTATTTTATCAGCCTATTTTTCCAAATGAGTCTTGGTTTTTTTCATTCCATCGTTACCATCTGCTTGGCCGATCAGCCTATTTTTCCAGATGAGCCTTGGTTTTCTTCATTCCATCGTTACCATCTGCTTGGCCGATCATACGCCTTCACTTAGCTGTTTTACACATTCTTGAGGAACTACTATGTTGAGTGGTCTTGTTAGCCAGCCTCTTAACCTTTACTTGTTCTGAGCAGTTCCACCATTACCGAAACCAGTTGCTTCCCTTTATACCACTCGTTCCTCTAGGAGGAGTCAACTTTCAGCTCTTTTCTGACTCTTAAAAATTGAAAAGATTGCCGAGACTTTTGTCATTTTGAACTTGTTAAATGGATGCGAAACGATATCTACCCAGTATATGTTTACCCCTTTTTTGGGCTGGGATCGATTATTTATGAAAAAGGAATACCTTTTCCTATCGCGACTCAGAGGTTCTCTCGGATGTTGTTCTCTACCTTTTCGGATCTGAGAGACTATTTACGAAAAGGGCCTTGCTGGAGTTTTCTTTTCCACTTTATTTTCAAACTCTCTAAACATAAAAAGATGCCAAGCTCTCACTTTGTCAGACATTAAAAACTGATGACATCGAACTCCGTCGTTATGACGTTACTCGAGTTCCTCCTTCCTAGGGCTCGTAAAATGTACTAGGTTGGATTTTTCCAAAGGACAAACTTACATCGCAAGCATATGCTATCCCCTTCAAGCTTGTTTACAAAAATAATTGGGGTACTTTCCAAAAATACTGGGGGAAAATGGACCATATTTTAGTTGTGTTGACAGTATGTCACTATTGAACATGGAACTTGTCTGCATTCATGTCGGGTTGGGGACATCTCATTCCGTTATTTTTGCCTCCATGGGTTTGGGTAATCTCTTTTTACCCCTCATTTTCTCTTTGCCACGTCACCATGACCTCAGATCCCTTAATGTCAAACACTGCCAAATCCAATGTCATGCCACTTTTATGTTCAAGAGAAGTTTTGCCTCTGCAATCTTCAACCTTCCTCTGATTCTCTATTGGTCCTGATTCACAAACATCATATTCCTCTGTCTCGTGTCGATAATTTGGGAAACCTCATGGCCATCCTTTGACCAGGTCACTTCTTGTCGACTTCAGATCATTTTCTAGGAAGTTGATCAAGAGACTCCCTTCAGGTTTCTTGGAGCCTGCATGCCTTAATGACAAGTTCTTTGCATCCGTCGAAAGGTTCACATCAATGGACTTCGATCGGATGATTTTGCGGGTGTTTGACACCAGATCACTGTTCACGTTCTGTAGATTGTACTTTTTGTACCTTGAGATTCGTTGTCATTATTGGTAGTTTCTCTCACATTTGTTAACAACTCTTATTATTGGCTGGTAATCAGACGATGTTCCTGCATGTTCGAATTCAACTCATCTATTCACATAGTCGAACTTGTACTTTGTTTGGGTCGGGATAGAGCGCAAGACCCTGGGTTTTATCTGATGAAATCCAGGCCACGGGTTTTTTGTGGATTACTATGACTTGTTACATGACTCCTTTGATTGGATGGCTATGACCATACTTGAGTCTATTTGTTGATCCTTATTGTTGGATGGTTGCATCCATTCCTCATATCTCACTTTTATGTACTCTATTATGGATGGTTGCGCCCATGCCACATATCATGTATCAGAGATATCAGTTTTATTTTTACTTGCAGGTTTTCACATAGAAATGTTTGGGTCAAATGCGTTCTCATAAAGAATTTCACCCCTCTCTCTCAGACCTCATGCTTTAGGGGGCATCTATTACACAACATCTTTTCATCGTCCCTACAATCCCTTGTCCTGCATATTGGAGTATCGTTCCCATGACTTGTGAACAGTGTCATACTTTGCAAACACATTTTTTGCATCCTTCTGCATAAGGACATCATTTCTCCTGTTGGACATTTCCTCAAAAAGCACACAAAACCTATGTTTTCGCCTTGGCATGGGTAGCCAGTTCATCCCTCGAGCCAAAGTGCAATATTTGCACTAGAGCCCGCAACACTTGGTGCTTTGTCTCAGTGCAACCCCCATGCCAAGCTCTTTTAGGAACTTTTTAAAAAATTAGAGACAGAAGTATCCTTCTAACCACCTCAGGGATGAGTCACTAGAAGTGGTTAAGTTGATGATCCATGGATCTCTCTCTTTAGGTAGTGGTTTTTACCTCCCATGGAACACTCCTTAAAGATAGGCCTCCCTTCGACGATTATAGAGATCCTAAACTCTCCCTCTCTCTCTATATAAACAGGCCTTCTCCCTTTATGAAAGCTAGTTGAGCATATAGACAAGCAACTGAACTTGGAGAAGAATACTATAGTTGAGTAATTTCTATCAAGAAGGTAGAACCAAGGAGAATTCCATAGAGAGATTCCCTTTCGAATTCTCGACGAGCCTTTATGAGACATGTGTTACACCATTTTTTGTTCATCTAACCTCTTATCATTAGATGGACCCAAGTACATCATGTAAGACCAATTTTACCCTAAGTAAAATTGCTTTCACTATGTAAAATAACTTAATAAACCACATTTATTAGGTTTTTATGGTCTAAATAGGAAACCCCGAAAGGAAATATTAAACAAACCTATTTTGTTTGATTTTCCTCATGGAATAATTAATTAAACCATAATTTAATTATTATTCCTAGTCATGTTTAACCCAAAACAAAGAAATTAATTTTTATTTTATTATTTTCTAGGAATAATTATTTAAATCTTATTTAGATAATATTCCTTGTTAAATATGACCAAATCACCCACAAATAATTAAATAAATCATTATTTATTTGATTATCCTTCAACCACTTCCTTAAAAGATAAACAAATCATTTATTTATTTATTATTGACAAATAAAGGGATTTGACCCAAGTCAAATACTTTTTCCCTCCAACAAATATAATAAAATATTCCATAAAAGGTGGATCTAGATTTGGTTAACATTATTTTAATCATGCACCAAAATCTAGAATGACCCAATATTTTGTTATAAATAGGAGGGTTTTTCCTACCATTCTTCACCTTTTGTTGCCTATTAGATCACTCTGGATCTAAACTCTTGGTCTCACTTTGAGCCATTATCATTGTCATATTTTCCATTATTTGCTGTGTGAGCTCCCTTTGAGTTCTATCTTTGTCTGGGTTTTCTACACCAACAGGAGAGAGAAATGCTAGATCTGAAGTGCTGAGGACTTCCAAGAACCCATCTCATTGAGGAGAATTGGAAACATCTTCTTGTTTTCCTCGCAGGTGCCCTTAATACAAATTTTTTTTCCAAAAATTGTTCTTGTCTTTTCTATTGGATATATGGAGCAAACCCTTCTTTTTACTGCTTAATGTCTTTCTATGCATAGATCTGGTTTTTTGCAGCTCTTGTCTTGATCAAATAACTATAGATCTGAAGATATTGGCAGCCACATTTGATGTTAGGGCTATTAGTTATGCGTAGCTAAAGTGGTCCTTTTTCATACACTTCGACAAAGGATTCATACTAACAATTGGTGACTCCGCACGGGTTTTCAATTACGACCACTGTCGTTTTTCATATTCCTGCATATCCAGCTACTTCAGACCCTAGAGTTTCTTTTCAGCTTTTTTTTTCCTATTTTTATGTGTTTTTTCACCTATAAAACCCTAAAACATTAAAATTTCTAACTTCCGAGTGTTTCTGGCCCTATTACGCAAGTGACAGACATCATCCGCAACTAAGATGGCAACTTTTCCGGAAATCTGCCGCTGAGACACCCGAAGCTTCAGGTCGCACTTTTCGGCCCAAAACCTGTGACCTGGACCTCCAAGTCACACTTTTCAACCCAAAAACTGTGACCTAAGCGAAAAACAGGTCAAAAACTGTGACTTGGACATTTTCTGGAATTTTTCTGAAATTTTTCTGGGTTTTGTCTGAACCTCTGTCAGGGTTTTCCAGCCTCTGTCTCCACCTGTTTAGACCTATTATTGCTCTTTTTTACTCAACTAAGTGGTAATCTAGCCCCCTAGGGCCTCAGTACCCTCCACTTTTTGTGGAAGAGTTTTAGCTGCTGTAAGTGTCTAAATTTTCAGAGTTTTCAGCCATTTCTTTTTCAGATCTGATCACTCCTTTTTAGATCCCTTTAAATCAGCTCTTCTGCCTTTCAAATCACCTCCTATAGTTCTTTTTGGATCTGCCTTTAGAACCTCCTTTGTCCCTTCTTCCTTTAGTTGATTTCCTCCGTTTTTACAGCCACCTTGCCTCTGCCTCTTGGCTGTGTTCTGCACCTCTTTTCAGCAGTTTTCCCCTTTAGATCCCTGTCCCTCCCGACCTTAGATCTATTGGCCTCCTTTTAGTGTGTTTTGAATATATTTTTCCCTCTTTTAGATTAGTTTTGAGAGACACACCTTCTTGGGTTAGATCGATGCATAGTAGCTGTTAATTTTTTGTTATTTCAGCATTATATACTATTTTATGCAGCATTATTTTCAGTTTTGCAGCACACTTTTTCTTTTGCTCTCAAAACGAAAGGGTTTAAAAATTAAAATTAACGCACACCACACACTCACCCTAAGAGAAGAAGAGCCTGGTTAACACCGGCAGGAAAAGACTTTAAAATCAATTGACACTGCACCTATCTGCCCTTGTTTCAACATTGTAATCTCTTGATTCTGTACCTCCCTGCCCTTGTTGGTCGTTCTTCTTCCCCTTGTGCCGTGTTTGTGTTTTCATCATTGCGCCCCCAAGGCGCACGTCCCGGAGACTTCTTGGCATCCACCCTCAGTTTCCGGTCGGTCGACCTACTCCTTCCCACCGTCATCGAGTTAGTCCACCTTCGAGTCCACACTCCGACTCCTCTCCTAATTCATTGGGTTCTCCTCTTACTTCTGGTTCTCCCCCTGTCACCTTCACTATGTCTGGTCCAGGGCCTAACGCTAGTAGTAATCCTGGCCCTAATACTGGGACTACTACTAGCAGAACCGCCACAGGAATTACCTCGGCTGCGCCCTTGCTCCCCTTCATGGTAGGCCTCAGCCTCCCTGATTTGGACCGGTTGAAAAATGACCCTATACACCATGATGCTAGTTGGCCTGCTATGCTGACAAAGATCCCTTCTGACATCCCCAAGTTTGAAGGCCTTACTGGAGAAGATCCTTCAAATCATGTTCGATCTTTCCACATGTGGTGTTCATCTACCTCCATTACCGATGACTCTGTCCGTCTTCGGTTGTTCCAATGAACGCTTACAGGCGCGGCTTCTAAGTGGTATGTTGATCAGCCCACTTCCTCTCATACCACCTTTGTGACTCTTGCCTAGGATTTTTTATCTTACTTCCAGCTTCCCCTTCGTTATGACACTGGTATCGAACTTTTAACTTCTTTCTGTCAATCATCTGTGACCCGTGTATCCGATCATGTCCAGGAATGGCGGAGAAGAAAGAACCTATGTCAATCCCCTACTTTCGAAGACCGTGTCTACATGGACTGGTTCCTTAGATATCTCTTGCCTCCTATCGGGAAAGATGTCGCATCGCATTTTCCCCAAACCGAAGAAGCTGCCCTCCAACTGGCGTTAAAATATGACTTGATCTACGCTCAGACAGGTTATGTTTATACCGTTCTACCTGATCTCCCCAGACCTGGTGGTGTCAACGCATAGGGGGCACCTCATGCCGCCGATGGTATCATTGGAGTTCTCTCTCATCCATATGCCCAACCTCCTATGGGTTATGGTTTTCCTGGGGGAGGGGGCAGCACCTCCCGCACTTGTCCCCCTCCTGGTAGCATGTATCTAGGATACAGCATACCTCCTCTTTTGGCCCAACCTCCTGCTCACCATACTGTTACCCAACCCCCTTATTATTCGTATCTGTAGTTTGGTGATCCAGCTCCTCCAGCATCAGCACCTCCACCTCCCTTTCCTTCTCAACCCCTGCAACAGCCGTCACCACCCCCTCAAGCACCGGTGGATGCACAACAGGGATTCGTGGCTACCCAACCACCTGACGGACAGGTGGCCACTCAACCTTCCCCTTCTGGTTCCTACAATTACCAGATCCTCATGATGAACTCTGACCCACCTCTAACCGTCAACCTTAACCTTCAAACTCGGTCTTGCCAGTACCCCACACCTTCCTCTTAGTCTGCCCCCGATTCCCCTTCTTCAGGTTCTACAGAGCCTCTTTCGACATCCAATGGTCCCTTGCATATCCCTCAGCCCAAAGTTGAGGTTCATACCAAGATTCCTAAGGGACCATTACGTCGAAATGCTGCTTCTGATCGAGCTGCTCATTCGTATAGCATAGTAGATGATTTGGTGCAGTCTCCTGCTGCCATTTCCACATTGGAACTCCTCCAGTCGTGCCCTTCCCAAAAGAAGGCTCTGTTATCTTCCATGGGTGCTGTAGATCCTGCTGATGACCAAATGATTGTTTTCGATGCCCATCAATCAGAACATCCTCCTCTTCCTGCTTCCGTCGCCTTCCAAATCCCAGTCAAAATCCGGAACGCTAACGTTTCTTGGTGTATAATCGATGAGGGGGCATCCACCTGCGTGATGTTCGCTTCAGTTTGGAAGCAACTCGGATCTCCTAAGTTGGCCCCTTCCATGATCACCCTTTGAGTGTGGGATGGCCACGCCTCCCAGCCCATTGGCCTCTTTCGTAATTTTCCTATCACTCTTGCGGGAAAGACTGTTTGCGTTGACGTCGAAGTCATTGACGCCCCTCTAGATTACAACATTATCTTGGGGCGGAGCTACACCTATGCTATGTCTGCTGTCCCACCGCGGTTTTCCATAAGATGTATTTCCTTCATAATGGAAATATAGTCCCCATTGACCAGTTGACATATCATGAGCCAAAATCTCAGACCTCACCTAAGACGACCATCTCTTCTGTAGCCAACAAAAAAAACTGTCAATTTCTTGACCAGTGTCTCTCCTGGCATCTACAAAGACTCCTCTTTTCTTGGAACCTTCCCTGGTATTCCTCCTCCTCCTATCTCTGACCCCAGCTCATCGAGTGTTTGCATGGTGCAATCGTCTCGGGCTGCTCTCAAGCAACCTGCTTCGGCTAGTCAGCAACCGCGCTCTCCGCAACCTGATCCTAGCCCTTCACCTATAGTTGGTAGTCATGAGCCTCTTTGTCCTCCTGGAATGGTTCCTCCAAGCCTTAGCCCTTTAGGAGCCATCCCACCTGGCCATTACCCCTTTGGTCAGATACCGTTCCTAGCTCCACCACCAGGAGTGTACACGATACCTGTCATAGCCACCCTCTCTCTTCTTAACCTGACCCTTGGGATTCCCGTCTGGTACCTTGATCCTCCAGCCCCAACCTTGCCTGGTCAACCCAAACCTTATATTGCTTTGACCCCAGTTCAACCGGTCCCCATGACTTCTCCTGCTGCAACAGTGCCTTAGTCACCTCAACAGGAACCACCTCATGTTGCGACCACTTCAGGTAAGAAGGGAAAAGCTCCCAAGGGGGCATCAAAGGACAAGGCTGCCCCGACAAACCCTGCCCCAACTTGGCCTCCAAAGCATACCATCCACTATGCTTTGTGTGATATTATCGGTCACGCCACCCATACCTGTCCTGAATTGCTTCATCTCAAGCCCATGGTTAAAGTCGCATTCCCTGAGTCCACGGTCTCGGAAGCCTCTATTCCTTTCGTGACCGCGGCCGAGAACCCAAAGACTATTCACACCAACCACCCCTATGCTTTGTGTGATCTCCATGGCCATTACACCCACCTTTGTCCCCGCCTCGAGGACTTCCGCACCTCTCTAGCTGTGGTCCGCCAATTCGAGGCCAAGCGCAATGAGTCCACCTCTCCCATATTTGCGCATTTTTCTTTGGCAAAACTACCAGACATGACTGCTCCCATTGACATTCCCCCTCCTGATGTTGAGATGATGGAGCCTTCGTCAAGCATTTTCTACCTATCATCATCCATGAGACCCTCGGGGAACATTCCCTCTGAATCCTCCCCTGTTGTTTCGCTTGACCTTCCTTCAGCGATCACCTTGGGCTCAACATCGGTAGATCCTTTATCTACTTACTCTTCTGTCACCCCTTGTGATGATGCACATGTGAACCTCTCTTCTCATGATGATGATTCAGGTAGCTTCGCCACGTCAGGTGGTCTTTCTTCCACCAGTCACCCCATCTTCTCTCATGATGACGACATTATGGAAGAAATCTCGACCCCTAACTTTATCTATTCCCCCTTACATCGAACCCATGTGTTCACAACACATACACCTTGTGGCCATTACATTCAAACCCAATGTTTGGGTAAGGGGGCACCCACATTTGAGAGACCTAAAGAAGCAATTCTCCACAACTCTCCTAATGTATCTGGTCGTGACGAATTTAGTACCATTATTCTTCCACATTTAGAAGAACCTCTAGAGTCCCATATCACTTCAGATCACTCTAGGAATGATACCCGTTATCATTCCTTCATCTTACATCAGCAACCCCGTCTCTTAGACATTGTTGTTGACCAACCTATGGGTTTTCTAGGAGAGCATCAGTTCATTATCTCCAAATCATCTCTTTGGGATAGTGACACCAGGTATGCCAACTCGAAAACTTAAAGTCCATTTGCTTCATATATGCAGTACTAAAAGAGATTGGTAATCCTCCATTTCCTTTCTCAAACTGCATAACCATAATGAAAACAAATGGCACACCACATCATTAAAATGTGTTTAGATTCCCCTTTTTCTAAATACATTTAGGCATGAGCACACCATTCTTGGGGGCACCTATGCCCCTCAACCATAACCCTCCTCAAAATCGAATTTCTTCACTTGCAACACTCATACTAGGGGCACCATTTGGCCTCCATACTTATCCATGCTCGTTTTGATGTTCTTCGTGAGTTACCATCTTGTACTCATGTTTTCATGGTCCCCCATTGGACCTTTACTGTGTGGCAGCACCATCAAGTCGCCCTTGTTTAGAGTATCCAAGTTAAGTCATCATCACATTCATGGAGTCTATCCCGAGCCCCTTTGCACCCCACTATAGTCCTCCATCCTTCATTGCTTGGTCTCTCTCTTGTGTCGCACATTATGGCCTTCAGTCCCACTATCCCCTATCCCTTATGATACTGTGTCAGTCGCTGCCATGTCATTCATGCCTTTTATGCTCTAGCAAGGGAAGTCGTCCATTTGCTACTCAGTCCCCTCCATTCCATCATCATTGGTATTATTCTATCAGTTGCTCTACTATTTTCTCGCGTGCCTTAGTAGAGGATCCCTTATTGCCTCACCTATGGCGGACCTCCTTCTATCGACATCAGCGCCATTCATTCCAGAAGACAGGTCTAGAGGGCGGTGTACCTTGGTTCCAGCTTCCACTCTTGTTCGGTGCCTCGGATCAGGCAAAGGGCTCTCTCATTTCCCTTTGACTTGATTGTTTCTCCACTCCAGCTCCTTTCAGCATGATTGAGATCCGTACGCTTGATGGTTCAGTGATGCAGCAACATCTCTTGGTGATTCCTGGGTGTGTGTGAGATGTCTCAGCCCTCATGAGGGGTGGCCCTGCAGGTAGCCCCCCACATGCCCGAATGACCTCTTCATTGCAGCCCTTGATGTAGTTCCATATATTTGATGATGTCGACCTTAGCCACTTGCAGCACCTCTTTGATTTGCATGTATCAGTCAGATTTTGTGAGCCCTTCCCTGCTTATAGGGGGCATTTGGGTTGTATTTGTATCTCAAGTACTCATATATTATTGTATAAGTCCTGGCTGTTATCTCAGGCATAACATGTATGTGGGATCCCGCATTGTATTTTTATCTGGCTCATGTTTATGCCGACTGTACTTTATGGTTCGTTCCCTTGTTTACTGGACACACTATTCTTTTGTACTTTGTCTCGGTAGGCATAGGTATGCCTCCCCCGCCGCCTTTAGCACAGGTACCCTCTCATAAAAAGAGACTTGTTGCACCTACAAGTCTCATCTCCTCAGGGTCTAGTTCTTCAGCACATTAGTCTACCTCAAATTTCTCTCTCTGACTTCCCTCTTGATGTATGGTGATTGAGTTCTTACAACGGACTTCGGTCATACGATTTGCTCCTAACACTCGCACGCTGGGGGGCAATCTGTTACACCATTTTTTGGTCATCTAACCTCTTATCATTAGATGGACCCAAGTACATCATGTAAGACCAATTTTACCCTAAGTAAAATTGCTTTCACTATGTAAAATAAATTAATAAACCACATTTATTAGGTTTTTTATGGTCTAAACAGGAAACCCCAAAAGGAAATATTAAACAAACCTATTTTGTTTAATTTTCCTCATGGAATAATTAATTAAACCATAATTTAATTATTATTCCTAGTCATGTTTAACCCAAAAACAAAGAAATTAATTAGATAAACATTTATTTATCTTATTATTTTCTAGGAATAATTATTTAAATCTTATTTAGATAATATTCCTTGTTAAATATGACCAAATCACCCACAAATAATTAAATAAATCATTATTTATTTGATTACCCTTCAACCACTTCCTTAAAAAGATAAATAAATCATTTATTTATTTATTATTAACAAATAAAGGGATTTGACCCAAGTCAAATACTTTTTCCCTCCAACAAATATAATAAAATATTCCATAAAAGGTGGATCTAGATCTGGTTAACATTATTTTAATTATGCACCAAGATCTAGAATGACCCAATATTTTGTTATAAATAGGAGGGTTTTTCCTACCATTCTTCACCTTTTGTTGCCTATTAGATCACTCTGGATCTAAACTCTTGGTCTGACTTTGAGCCATTATCATTGTCATATTCTCCATTATTTGTTGTGTGAGCTCCCTTTGAGTTCTATCTTTTTCTGGGTTTTCTACACCAACAGGAGAGAGAAATGCTAGATCTGAAGTGCCGAGGACTTCCAAGAACCCATCCCATTGAGGAGAATTTGAAACATCTTCTTGTTTTCCTCCCAGGTGCCCTTAATAAAAAAAAAATTTCAAAAAATTGTTCTTGTCTTGTCTATTGGATATATGGAGCAAACCCTTCTTTTTACTGCTTAATGTCTTTCTAGGCATAGATCTGGTTTTTTGCAGCTCTTGTCTTGATCAAATAACTGCAGATCTGAAGATATTGGCAGCCACATTTGATGTTAGGGCTATTATTTATGCGTAGCTAAAGTGGTCCTTTTTCGTACACTTCGACAAAGGATTCATACTAACAACGTGCTTCGCTTGAACCCTGCTAGAGGAGACCACAACGTCGAAGCTTGGTTGTACTCTTCCTTTAATTTATTAATATACTTGACTATGGTGTTGGTTCCATCATCGTGTTATGATTGTTTATGTAATTCAATTGATTTAGTCCTCTTCAACTGACTGATAGTTATGAATGCGAATTACTACGTTGTATATCATCGTTGTTTCTTGTGTGTGTGCAGGTGTCCGAGCGTGAAAGAGGGCGGATCATGATCTGTGAAACCAAAAACGAGGAGAGAGCCACTCTTTCGACGACAAAAATAACATAGGACCTTCGGTAAGTCATTTATCGAATCTTCATCCATTCATTAGCTAGGAATCAATATTATAGCATGTCGTGTTTGTGGCTAGACCCATACTAGGGCTAGAGGGATCACCTCTATCCGTAGAGGGCATTTACCTCACCAACACTAACCTTAACACCTTAACCTTAACCTTAACCTTCCCATAACCATAAAATTAGCCTTGAATTTAACCTTAACCTAACATTAACCTGAACCTTAACCTTAACGTGGCTAAACCCGTAACCTTAACGTTAACGTAACCTTAACATTTACCTTAATTATAACCTAACACTAACCTTGACCAAACCTTAACCTTAACCTTAACATAACGTCAAACTTAACATTGACCTTCCCATAACCTTCACTATAACCTAACCTTAACCTTAACATTAACCTTAACTTTAACCTTAACCTTAACTTTAAATTTACCCTTAACCTAACCTTGACCTTAACCTAAGGTTAGGGTTAGGTTATATTAAGTTCAAGGTTAAGTTTAAGGTTAAGGGTGAGGTTAAGGTTAAGGTTAAGTTTAAGGTCAAGGTTAAGGTTAAATTAAGGTTATGTTAAGGGTAAAGTTAAGTTTAAAGTTAGGTTATAGTTAGGTTAGGTTAAGGGTAAAGTTAAGGTTAAGGTTATGGTTATGGTTAAGGTTAGGGTAATGTTAAAGGTTAAGGTTATAGGTTTAGTCAACGCTAGGGTTACGTTAAGGTCAAAGACAAGGCTAAGGTTAGGTTAAGGTTAAGATAAGGTTAAGGTTAAGGTTATTGTTAAGGTTAGGTTAAGTGTAAAGTTAAGGTTAGGGATAGGTTCAGGTTAAGTTTAAGGTTAGGTTAAGGGTAAATTTCAAGTTAGGGTTAGGTTAAGGTTAAGGTTATGGATAGGCTAAGGTTAAGGTTAATTTTAAGAGTAAATTTAAGGTTAAGGTTAGGTTAAGGTTAAGGTTAAGATAAGGTTAAGGTTAAGGTTAGGTTAAGGTTAAGGTTAAGTTAAGATTAAGGTTAAGGTTAAGGTTGCGGGTTTAGTCAGGTTAAGGTTAAGGTTAAGGGTAAGGTTAGGTTAAGGGTAAAGTTAAGGTTAAGGTTAAGGTTACGGGTATAGTATGGTTAGGGTAAGTTTAAGGTTAGGTTACGGGCAAAGTTATGGTTAAGGTTAGGTTCAGGTTCAGGTTAAGGTTTAGGTTAGGGTTAAGGTGAGGGGAAGGTTAAGGTTAAACTTAATGTTAACTTTAAGGTTAACGTTAAGGGTTTAGTCAGGTTAAGGTTAAGGTTAAGTTTAAGGTTAGGTAAAGGTTAAGGTTATGGGAAGGTTAAGGTTAAGGTTAAGTTAAGGTTAAGGTTAAGGTTAAGGTTAGGTTATAGTTAAGGTTAAGGATAAGGTTAAAGATAATGTTAGGGTTAAGGTTAAGGTTAATGGTTTGGTCAAGGTTAGGGTTAGGTTATAGTTAAGGTCAAGGTTAAGGTTATGGTTAAGGTAAATTTAAGATAAGGTAAAGGGTAAGGTTAAGGTTAAGGTTAGGTTAAGGTTATGGTTAAGGTAATGTTAAGGGTAAAGTTAAGGTTAAGTTTAGGTTAAGGTTAAGATAAGGTCAAGGTCAAGGTTAAGGTCAAGGTCAAGGTTAAGGTAAGGGTAAGGTTAACCTTAACCTAACCTTAACCTTAACCTTGACCTTAACTATAACCTTAACCTAACTAAACCTGTAACCTTAACCTTAACCATAACCTTACCAAACCCTTAAGGTTGGGTTAAGGGTAAATTCAAGGTTAAGATTATGATTATGGGAAGGTTAAGGTGAAGGTTAAGGTTAGGGTTAAGGCTAGGGAAAGTTTAAGGTTAAAGTCAAGGTTAAGGTGAAGGTTAGGTTAAGGTTAAGGTTAGGTTAAGGGTAAAGCTAAGGTTAAGGTCAGATTAAGGTTAACCTTAACCCTTAACCGTATCTTACCCTTAACCTTAACTTTACCCTTTACTTAACCTTAACTTAACCTTAACCTTAACCTTAACCTTTAACCTTAACCTAAACTTAACCTTAACATTAACTTAACCCTAACCTTGGCATAACCCTTAACCTTAACCTTAACATAACCTTAACCTTAACTTTACCCTTAACCTTGACTTTAACCTTAACCTTCCCCTAACCTTAACCTTAACCTTATCCTTAACCTTCCCCTAACCTTAACCTTAATATTGACCTTGACTTTAACCTTAACCCAAACTTAACCTTAACCTTAACCTTAACCTTAATCTTGACCTTACCTTTAGGTTAAGGTTAGGTTAACATAAGGTTAATGTTAAGGTTAAGGTTACGGTAAGGTTAAGGTTAAGGTCAAGTTTAAGGTTAAGATTAGGTTAAGGGTAAGGTTAAGGTTAGGTTAAGGTTAAGGTTATGGTTAGGTTAAGTGTTGAGGGTAACGTTAAGGGTAAAGTTAAGGTTAAGTTTCAGGATAAGGTGAAGGTTAAGGTTATGTTAAGGGTAATTTCAAGGTTAAGTTTCAGGATAAGGTCAAGGTTAAGGTTACGTTAAGGGTAAATTCAAGGTTAAGATTAAGATTAGGTTAAGGGTAAAGTGAAGGTTAAGGTTAAGGTGAAGGTTGAAAGTAAGGTTAAGATGAAAGTTAATGTTAATGTTTAGGTTTAGGTTAATGTTAAGGTTAGGGTAAAGTTAAAGTTAGGTTATAGTTAAGGTCAAGGTTAAGGTTAGGTTATGGTGAAGGTTAAGGTTAAAGTTAAGGGTAAGGCTAAGGTTAAGAACTGTATCCTTAACCTTCACCCTTAACCTTAACCTAACCTTGACCTTAACTTTACCCTTAACCTAATCTTAACCTTAACGTAACCCTAACCTTGACTTTACCCTTAACCTTACATTAACCTTATCTATAACCTAACCCTAACCTTGACCTTAACTTTACCCCTAACCTTAACCTTAAACTTAAACTTTACCTTAACTATAACCTAACCCTAACCTTAACCGTAACTTTAACTTTACCCTTAACCTTCACCTTCACCTTAGCTTTTCCCTTAACCTTAACCTTAACTATAACCTTAACCTTAACCTTCCCCTTGACCTTAACCTTAACATTAACCTTGAATTTACCGTAACCTAATCTTAACGTCACCCATAAACTAACCCTAACCTTGATGTTAGGTTAACCATGACCAAACCCTTAACATTAACCTTAACCTAACCTTAACCTGAACCCTAACCTTAACTTAGACCTTAACTTAGACCTTAACCTGACCTTAACCTTAACCTTAACCTTAACTTTATCTTAACCTTAACCTAACCTTAACCTTAACCTTAACATAACCATAACCTTACCCTTAACCTTAAACTTAACCTTATCTTAACCTTAATCTAACCTTAACCTTAACCTTAACCTAACCATAACCTTACCCTTAACTTGAACCTGAACCTTAACCTTAACCTTAACTTAACCTAACCCTAATATTGACCTTAACCTTAACCTTAACCTAACCTTGAATTAACCTTAACTTTAAATTTACCCTTACCCTAACCTTAACCTTAACCTTAACCTTAACCTTATCTTAACCTTAACCTAACCCTAACCTTGACCTTGACTTTACCTTAACCCCTTACCCTTAACCTTCACCTTAACCTTAACTTTACCCTTAACTTAATATTAACATAACCTTAACTATAACCTAACCCTAACCTTGACCAAACCCTGAACCTTAACCTTAAACTTAAACTTAACTATAACCTAACCCAAACCTTGAACAAACCCTTAACCTTAACCTTAGCTATAACCTAACCTTAAATTTTCCCTTAACCATACCTTAACCATAACCTTAACCTTAACCTTACCCTTAACCTTATGTTAACCTTACCTTAACCATACCCTTAAACTTGTCCTTAACTATAACCTAACCCTAACCTTAACCTAACCTTAACCTTAGCCTAATCATAACCTTAACCCTAACCTTAACCTTAACCTTCCCCTAACCTTAACCTTAACCTTAACTATAACCTAACCCTAACCTTGACCAAACCTTAACCTTAAGGTTAAGGGTTACTGTTAAAGTTAAGGTTAACGTTAAGGTTAGGGATAAGGTTAGGGGAAGGTTAAGGTTAAGGTTAGGGTTAAGGATAGGGGAAGGTTAAGGTTAGGTTAAGGGTAAGGTTATGGGTAAAGTTAAGGTTAAGGTTAGGGTAAGGTTAGGGCAAGGTTAAGGTTAAGGTTAAGGATAAGGTTAAGGTTAAAGTTAGGTTAATGTAAGGTTAATGTTACGAGATTAGTCAGGTTAAGGTTAACGTTAAGGTTAAGGTTAAGGTTAGGGTAAGGTTAATGTTAAGATAAGGTTAAGGTTAAGGTTAGGTTAAGGGTAAAGTTAAGGTTAGGTTGAGGTTAAGGTTAAGGTTATAGTTAGGCTAAGGTTAAGGTTAAGGTTAAGGTTAGGTTAAGGTTACGATTAGGTTAAGGTTAAGGTTAAGGTTTGGTCAAGGTTACGGTTAGGTTATAGTTAAGGCAAAGTTCAAGGTTAGGTTAAGGGTAAGTCAAGGTTAAGGTTAGGTTAAGGTTAAGATTAGGTTAAGGGTAAAGTTAAGGTTAAGGTTAAAGTCAAGGTTAAGGGTAGAGTTAAGGTCAAGGTTAAGGTTAGGTTATAGTTAAGGTTAAGAGTTTGATCAAGGTTAGGGTTAGATTAAGTTTAAGGTTAAGGTTAGGTTAGGATAAGGTCAAGGTTAAGGTTACAAGTTTAGTCAGGTTAAGGTTAAGGTTATGGTTAAGGTTAAAGTCAAGGGTAAGAATTTGGTTAATGTTAAGGTTAAGGTTAAGGTTAATGTTAGGTTAAGTTAAGGTTAAAGTTAATGTTATGGTTAGGTTAAGGATAAATTTAAGGTTACGGTTAGGGTTAAGGTTAGGGGAAGGTTAAGGTTAGGTTAAGGTTAAGGTTAAGGTTAAGGTTAGGTAAAGCTGAGGGTTAGGTTATAGTTAAGGTCAAGGTTAGGTTAAAGGTAAGATAATGTAAAGGTTAAGGTTACAGTTAAGGTTAGACTAAGGTCAGGTTAACAGTTAAGGTCAAGGTTAAGGGTAAAGTTAAGGTCAATGTTAGGGTTAGGTTATATTTAAGGTTAAGGTTAGGTTAAGGGTAAAGTCAAGGTAAAGGTTAAGGGTAAGGTTAAGGTTAAGGGTTATGGGTTTAGTAAGGTTAAGGTTAAGCTTAAGCTTAAGCTTAAGGTGAAGGTTAAGGGTAAGCTTAAGGTAAGGTTAAGGTTAAGGTTAAGGGTTTGGTCAAGGTTAGGGTTAGGGGTAAGGTTAGGTTAAGTTTAGGGTTAAGGTTAGGGGAAGGTTAAGGTCAAATTTAGGTTAAGGAAAGGTTAAGGTTAAGGTTATGGGTTTATTCAGGTTAAGGTTAAGGTTAAGTTTTTGGTCAAGGTTAGGGTTAGGTTATAGTTAAGGTTAATTTTAGGTTAAGGTTAGGTTAAGCTGAGGGTTAGGTTATAGTTAAGGTCAAGGTTAGGTTAAGGGTAAGATAAGGTAAAGATTAAGGTTATGGTTAAGGTTAGGTTAAGGTCAAGGTAACGGTTAAGGTCAAGGTTAAGGGTAAAGTTAAGGTCAATGTTAGGATTAGGTTATATTTAGGGTTAAGGTTAGGTTAAGGGTAAAGTCAAGGTAAAGGTTAAGGGTAAGGTTAAGATTAAGGGTTATGGGTTTAGTCAGGTTAACGTTAAAGTTAAGCTTAAGCTTAAGGTGAAGGTTAAGGGTAAGGTTAAGGTAAGGTTAAGGTTAAGGTTAAGGGTTTGGTCAAGGTTAGGGTTAGGGGTAAGGTTAGGGTAAGTTTAGGGTTAAGGTTAGGGGAAGGTTAAGGTCAAAGTTAGGTTAATTCAAGGTTAAGGTTAAGGTTATGGGTTTAGTCAGGTTAAGGTTAAGGTTAACGTTTTGGTCAAGGTTAGGGTTAGGTTATAGTTAAGGTTAATTTTAGGTTAAGAGTAAAGTTAAGGTTAAGGGTTTGGTAAAGGTTAGGGTTAGGTTAGGTTAAGTTTATGTTAACATTAAGGTAAAGTTTAATGTTAAGGTTAAGGTTAAGGGGGTAAGGTTCAGGTTAAGAGTTAAGGTTAGGGTTAAGGTTAGGGGAAGGTTAAGGTTAAGGGTTTGGTCAAGTTTAAGGTTAAGGGTTTGGTCAAGGTTAGGGCTAGGTTATAGTTAAGGTTAAGGTTAAGGTTACGACTTTAGTAAGGTTAAGGTTAAGGGTAAGCTCAAGGTTAAGGTTATGGGTCTTAACCTTAACCTTAACCTTAATCTTAACCTTAACCTTAACTTTAACTATAACCCAACCTAACCTAAATCTTAAGTATAACCTAACCCTAACCTTGACAAAACCATTAACCTTAACCTTAACCTTAACTTTAACATTAACCTTAACCTTAACTTAACGTTAACCTTAACCTTAACCTTCCCATAACCATAACCATAACCTCAACCTTAACCTTAATTATAACCTAACCCTAACAATACCCTAACCATAACCTTAACTATAACCTAACCCTAACTTTAACCTTACCCTTAACCTAATATTAACCTTGATCTTGACCTTAACCTTAACCTTAACCTTAACCTTGACCTTAACCTTAACTTTAACTATAATCTAACCTAACCTTGACATTAACTATAACCTAACCCTAACCTTGACCAAACCCTTAACCTTAACGTTAATCTTAATGTTTTCCATAATATTCCCATAAACATAACCTTATCCTTAACCTTAACCTTTACCTTAACTTTTACCTTGACTTTACCCTTAACCTAACCTTAACCCCTTAACCTTAACCTTAACCTTCCCATAACCATAACCTTAACCTTGAATTTACCCTTAACCTAACCTTAACATTAGCCATAACCTAACCCTAGCCTTGACCAAACCTTAAACTTAACCTTAATCTTAACCTTAACCTTCCCCTAGGCTTAACCCTAACCTTAACTTTAAGCTTAAGCTTAACCTTAACATTCCCCTAACCATCACCTTAACCTTAACCTTCCCATAACCATAATCTTAACCTTGACCTTGACCTTACCCTTGACTTTAAACTTAAGCTTGACCTTAACCTTAACCTTACCCTTAAACTTATCTTAACCTTAACATAACCTTAAGCTTAAATTTACACTAAACCTTACCTTAACCACAACCTTAACCTAACCTTAACCTTAACCTTACCCTTAACCTTATCTTAACCATAACCTTAAGCTTAAGCTTAACCTAACCTTAACCTTGACTTTATCGTTAACGTAACCTTAACCATAACCTTATCTTTACCCTTTGTTTGTGTTCAACCTAGTCTCCTAAATTGAGTTCATTTAATTGTCAACCAGGGTTGGTAAACTGCTGAAGTGAAGTGCACTGTATGTGCCTAAGTGTTTGTTTCTCAATGCATTGTGTTTAGTGTTTTATGATGTTTTTGGTCTTTTGATGGTTTTATGTTCACAAGGAAAAGAACTAAATGCTAGTGGAAGGAAGCTACTGGTTAAAAACAGAGTGAAGCCTAATTTATTGATGACAAATGACAAATGCAAATGCAAATAATGAAACAGAATCAAACCTAAACTATGATTAAGCAGAATACAAAGCTTGATAATGACTTCAAGAAAATGAATCAAAACATAAACTTAACTTGTCCAATTCTTTCATTAAAGGTATTTTGGAAGAGCTTGAGAAATGGTCAGCTAAGTATACAAATTCTCCTAACTAAACAATTAAACAATCAACTTATAATGATACAACATTTTATCCATGATTAAAGATTTGTTGAAACATATTTGGAGAAGAACATTGGTAACATCATAAGATCTCTACTCTAAGACTAGCTCCTAATTCTATTCTGCAACTTAGTTTAACATCACTAAACCTTACTAAAAAGTTATAGATTTCTTTTTAAAGTAGTCTTTTGAGGAAAGGCTTTGTTTATGAAATGATAAAGAGGTTACAAACGTACTTCAGGCCTTGGGATGATATTGTCTTCTGTCCAGATGGTTATGAGTCAATTATAGATTTGGAACAAAAGAGGTTTTGTAAATAATGAAGGCCATGGTGTTTGAGTTTAACAACTAATGTAATATAATATGCAATGGATGACAACTAAATGTGGAATGTAAATACAATTAGCTAAGCTAGAACTGAACTAAGATGTCACTAGTCTACAATAAACAGTGTTGAACTAACAAGCCATTATCAAACTTAAAACAAAATAACAGAGCATGAATTGAATGCAATTTGACTCCGGAGTACCCTAACTAAGTTATCATGCAATTAATCTATGGAATTCTACAGCCTATTTTGTCCATCATGAATGGTATTTTGGAAGAGCTTGTTAGAACAATCCTGGCTGTACAATTCAGTGCAAATGCAAACATAAATACTAAAAGCAATTTAAAAACTAAGACATCACAGCTATCTCCTACCCATTATTATGATATTTTGGAAGACCGTTTTAAGAGTAAGATCAGCTATGCTACTTAGTGTAAACAAAAAACTGAAACTTTCAGTATCACAGTCATGCCTTAGACATCATAAGGATTTTTTGGAATATTTTTCTTAGAATAAGTTCAACTGTGATAATGAACAAAAGAAATTGCAATTAAAACCTACAACACTACAGCCATTTCTCATTCATTATCATGATCTTTTGGAAGAGTTTCTTAGAACAAGTATAGCTATAGTGACTAATGGAATTAACTATGAACTCAAACTTCAAAAACGTGAAAAAAAAACTAAGATACTTATCTAAATTACGAAAGTAAAGCCGTGCAGGAGGCAGGGGCCCTCTACCACCAGACGGAATTTAACTCAAAATCAACTCAATGCGTTCAAAGCAATGTTGTCTTCTTCATTAAAGGAAAATAACTTGAAACAGAGTATTCTCAGTCTTCAGAAATATAGCAATCAATCCATGAAATCTAAGCAAAATCTAGAGCTTGTCTCTCGGTTTCCCGAGTGCTTTTATAACAAATCTACATAACAGAACTTGCAACAATACGGGGATCATTGTCTTTCCTTATCAAAATCGTACTAGGACTCTAAAGATGGCAGCGTAAGGGGACAAAGGACATCTGGACTATCCTATTCCTATTAGAAGTCTGCCTCCTTGAATGAGTTCCCACATACCAAAACCACGTCCAGAATTTGGTTCATTCTTCATGGTGAGCAACGAACGATGAGGACAGGATGTGGAATATACCCATGTGTTGCTTTTCCTAAGAGGACACCTGGAACATTCTTGAACGTGAAGACAGCTGTAGAATTGGCGGTTAGCTATGGAATGTCTGCATTCTGTAGCTAGTTTCAGTTCACAATGCATTACAATGAAAAAATCACAAAACTTAGCAAGTTAGCCATGTTATTCATTCTAAAAATAATTTTAACTAATTTCATTGATCAATTGGGCCTGGGATAACAATGGAAAAAGGAAAATGGGGTAAAGTAAGATGAAAGAAAGAACAATCTTGGGGCTCAACATACCCCCACTGCTGACTTCTTGCATGTCCTCATGCAACTTATTTCATAAACTCAGAGACTTCTGCAAGAACATCCAACCCTCTTCTTCTTCTTTGCCTGGAAGTTAAAGGTCTTCTGGGTTTCTTGATGACTAACTTGAACCTTAAGTTGATAAGTGCCCTGATTAGCTTCTTGTTCCTCTTTTTCAACTTTACATTAGCCTTTTCCACTTTTTCCATTTGTAGAGATAAGGTTGAGTTCATACTGGTTTTGAGTTTGACTTGTTCCTTCAGAATATCATTCTCAGTTTTGATATGTCTATTAAGTACCTCCAGCTCATACCTATCTCTTCTTAACACATCTATTTCAGACAGTGGAGGAATAGGGGTTCTATCTCTACTCTCTGAAGCTTTCCTTTCCAATGTTTCAACATAGTCATAAACTTCTTGCTGTGCAGGGTCAATTTCAGGGGTTTCTTCATTAAAATCTTCTTCAACATCTTCTTCAATAGATGTTTCCTCATCTTCTATGTTTATCACCCTGTTTGTTTGATCTGTGTTTTCCTTAGTTTCCCCTTGAGTCTATGGCTTCTTCTTGGCTGGGATGATCCCTCTCCTTTTTCTGTGGCAAATTTTCTGATTACCCTCTCTTCCTTAAGTTGTCTCTTAATCTGAGTCAACTTCTCAGAGTTTATTTATTCACTACTTTCCTGTACTGTTTTGTCAATTTCAATTTTAGAGGCTCTCCATTTTCTGCTTCTCCTTGTAGGCTGATGTTCAGGTGAAGGCTCTTTTGGTTCCTCAAAGTGATTTCTTACCAAGAAATTATCCCAAGTATCTTTTGTTTTGGCTAAAAGGTGTTCAATTAAAATCTTAACCAAGCCATGATGGTATAGAGTTGTCTCTAGGAATTGGACTCTCCTTTGAACACCAGAAGCCATCTTTTTTAAACTTTGAAGTAAGAAATAGGGAAAATTTAGCTCTTCCTCTAGAAAATGCATTATCAACCTAATATGGTAAACATAAAATGTGCCATATCTACCTTCACAAGTGATAAATTTTTGTAGAATAAGCAATATGTTTCTCCATTTATTTTTTAATGCAAAACTTGGAATTACATTTTTAAACACAGTGACATCCATACCTGGTGATTTTAGGATTTGCTTCCTTGATTCATTATGAAATTCTCTATTTTTAAAACATCTCTCTCCATGTCTAAGAAATCCTGTTGCTTCTGCAATAAAAACCTCTGTGATAGTGAATTTAACATCTCCAACTTCAACCTCGGCTCCTTTGAATGACCTTGCAAATGTTTTAGTAACTTCTGTGTGGAAGCCATTAAATTTCTCAAGAAATTGTAGCCATCCTACCTATTGCAACATTTCTCTGCTTTGAGGGTATCCTTCCAAGTATTTTGTGCCCACTGGTTCAGTTCTTACAATGAGGCCCATAATTTCTTCTTCAATCTTCAGATTAGTACTCTTTCTGCTCACGAAAACAATGACTTCAACCTTCAAACTGATATACCTCTGGTTCACGGTGATAGTGCTTCAATCTTCAAACTGATATATCTCCGCTTCACGGTGACAATGGCTTCAAATTCCAAACTGATATACCTCTGCTTCACGGTGATAGTGCTTCAATCTCTGCTCACGGTGATAGTGGTTTGATATTTCAAACTGATATACCTCTGCTCACGGTGATAGTGGTTCAATATTTCAAACTGATATACCTCTGCTCATGGTGATAGAGATACCTCTATTTTTCAGAATGAAATGATGAAGGGCTGGCTACGGAATAGAGTAATAGGAAGTGGTTACGGAACAAGTTAATGAAGTGAGGTGAAGAAAACAAATCAATGAGTGAAAAGACTGCGGAGATTTTTTACAACGGATTCAAAAATCATCATTAAATGATTTGGCTGGGTGACGTAAGGAAATCAAACACTTTAGCCTTTTAACCGCTTAAATGATGATCGGGTATAGAATTTGAAATGAAAGATTTTTATCCAAAATTTTGCAAAGGGTATATTTGGCATAATCAATAAAAATAATCAAAACAACTTTTCGAATGATTCATAACTAGACTATACTAAAGTTTTTATGAAATGCCATTATAACTAGAACTTTTTACCTTTGATTTTCATTTGATTTTTGTGGTCTTTGTATACTTTGTTCTCCTCTGGAAGAGTATTCATAATCCTTCTTGATTCTTCTTATTCATGGATATACTGGATCATCTTGTTGCAATTCAAATGTTTGTTGATCAGTGCCTTCAGGATCTGTAGCTGCAGAATGACTGTCTGGCTGCGGAAAGTCTGATTAGCTGCAGAATATCTGTTTAGCTGCAGAATGTACCTGTAGAGAGTTTTTAATCATGGAATGGAGTGGTTTGGAATATACATAGAATATTTTATGAAATGAGTGAAGATAGGTGATGAAACATGGTATAATGGAATATGTATGAAGTGAATGATGGAATGGGATGGATTCAATTTATGAAATGGAGTGGAAGAATATAAGAAATGGCCTGAAATCCATGACATGTGTTATTCATTTGCAGAAAAACATGAAACTTTAAATTTTGATATGGAAATGAGGTGGATGAAGTATGAAATGAGATGAATGAAATACGGAATGAAGTGAGGTATGAATTAATGAATGAAATGGAGTTGGATGGATAAGTAAATGGAATGAAATGAAATGAGATGGATCATAAGTGCAATGGATCTGAACTTATGATTTTGTAACAGCTGCTTGCAAAAACAAAATGGAAAAGTTAGTGTCAAAAAGACTCGTATTTTCACCCTATCTTTTCTGTATAAACATACCAATCAATGATTAGTTTTCATCTTTATACGTTTTTTTTTTTTTTTAAAGAAATGCTTCAGAAAATTCAATCAAGTTGATGAAGAAGAAAGATTCTTCTTCATTAACTTCACATCACTGTTTTCCTAGAACTTCTTGACAAATTCTTCTCTTGAGAGTGGTTTGTGATACAGCTTCAATCTATGACCATTCACAAGAAAAGTGACCTCTTCTTCATCTATTGTCCTGATTTTTACTGCTCAATTGTCAAAAATTTCAACAATTTCATATGGCCCAAGCCAATGTGTTTGAAATTTACCTTGAAAATCCTTGAATTTTGAATCAAACAAGAGAGCCCAGTCACCTTCTTTGAATTTCTTCTCTTTGATGTACTTATCATGCTATCTAGTCTTTTGCTGTTGGACTAGACTTGTTTTCTAAACTACATCTTGTCTGATCTCATCCAATTCATTAATCTTCTCCAATCTATGCTTTTGTGCCTCCGTCGAATCAAGTCCTAACTGAACTGCCATTTTGAAGGTTTGAATCTGGAACTCTATCGGAAACAAAACTTGCTTTCCATAAACAAGTTCATAAGGAGTATGGCCTGTTGTGTTTCTCCATGTAGTTCTATAGGCCCACAAGGCTTCAGGAAGCCTATCTACCCAATCTCTTCTATGTAAGTGAACAGTCTTTGTTAGGATCCCTTCAATGACCTTATTAGTAGATTCCACTTGACCATTTTCTTGTGGATGATAAGGAGTAGATTTTCTATGCCTAATTTTGTATCTCTCCATCATTTGTTCCACTAGCCTTGATGTAAATTGAGCTCCTTGATCTGTAACAATTTCCCTTGGGACACTAAAACGAGTAAAAATATCCTCAAAAAGAAAAGTAACTACAGGTGCTTCATTAGCAAAAAGTAATGGCTTGGCCTCTACCCATTTGGTAACATAATTAGTGCAAACTAATATATATCTCTTTTGTCTTGATGGAGGACTAATAGGTCCTACAAAATCCAAAGCCCATTTTTCAAAAGGTTCAATATGTACTTGAGGTTGTAATGGCATCTCACCTGAAGGAGAAGGTTTCCCTACCCTTTGGCAACTGTCACACCTTTTGACATACTCTTTAGCATGTTTAAACAAGGATGGCCAATAATATCCTAAATGAAGGATCTTATAAGCTGTCCTCTTATCAGCAAAGTGTCTGCCACAAGGTTCATCATGACATGCTTTGAGAATCTCAGGCATCTCATCTTCCCGAACACATCTTCTAATGATCAAATCTGGACCTGTCTTGTACAACTCATTAGCAACCCATGAATATTTTGCACTGTCAAAAATGATTTTTCTTTTATCTCTTACATTCATTATTGAAGGAAATTTTCCTGAAACTAAATAATTAGCAATGTCAGAAAACCAAGCAGTTTGAGTAGAAATTGATCTTCAACTAGAGTGTCATCTTTGATGTTTTGGAGTCTAGATAGGAAATCAGCTACTGTGTTTTGTTTTTCAGGCCTATCTAGAATGGTAATGTTGAATTCTTGTAAAAGCAATAACCATCTTATGACTCTGCCATTAGTAATTGATTTTTTCATGAAGTATCTAATTGCAGAATGATCATTGTGAACAAAAGTTTCATAGCCTGTTATATAGTGTCTAAATTTGTTTATGGCACGAACAATAGCTAAAAACTCTTTTTTAGTTACAATATAGCTTAACTCTGCAGGAGTCAAATTTTTACTGGTATAGTAGATGGCATAAGGAATCAAGTCTTTTTGTCCCAATACTGCTCCTAGAGTTGTATCAGAGGCATATGTTGAGATATGAAAAGGTAACTTCCAGTTAGGTCCCCTTAAAATAGGTGCTTCAGAAATTTTGGTTTTCAGGTTCTCAAAGGCTTACTGGCAATCAGAATTCCACTTGAATTCACAGTTTTTGGTAAGTAATTTCAAGAGTGGAGATGCTATCTTGGTGAAGTTTTCTATAAACCTCCGATAATATCCTATAAATCCTAGAAAAATCCTAACATATTTTTGACAACTTGGAATAGATAAGTTAGAGATGACTTCAACTTTTGACTCATCAACTCTAATCCCATCCCCTGAAATGTGATGCCCCAAAACAATACCTTCAGTAAACATCATAAAACATTTCTCATGACTAAGTGAAATATTTGCTTCCGACATCTCTTTAAAACTTTTTCCAAGTTTGCTAAAGCTTCTTCAAATGTGTTTCCATAAACTGTGAAATCATCCATGTATACCTCTACACAATCATGTATTAGATCTGAAAAAATTCCTAATACTGCCCTTTGGAATGTTGCAGGTGCATTGTATAATCCAAATGGCAATACTCGGTAAGCATAGGTACCCCAAGGACAGGTAAATGTGGTTTTGTCTTGATCTTCAAGTGCTACTTGGATTTGGTTGTAACCACTAAACCCATCCAGAAATGAGAAGTACTTTTTGCCAGCTAATGTATCTAACACTTGATCTATGAAAGGTAAGGGCAAATGGTCTTTAAGAGTAGCTTTTTTTAGTTCCTGGTAGTCAACACATACCCTCCATTTACCATTTTTATTTGGCACAATTACCAAAGGAGAAACCCACTGACTATCTGAAATAGGATAGATGAAGTTAACATTTAACAGTTTTTGCAATTCTTCTTTAACAATCTCCCTAAGATTTGGATTCATCCGTCTTTGAGGTTGTATGATTGGTTTGCAATTTTCCTCTGTATATATGTGATGAGTGCAAGTCTTGGGGCTTATCCCTTTCATGTCAGTGTATTCCCATGCATATGCAGAAGAATGTATCTGTAATATTTTGACTAACTCTTCTTGTTGAGATTTTTCTAGGTTCTTATTTATGTTCAAAGTTTTGCCTGGAAATATCTCACTTGTAGAACTGCCAAATTTATCCATAGAATGAAGAGACATCTGCCTTGATGAAAAAAACTCAATATTGGATCCCTCTTGAAATGATTCATGTTTGTGTTCTGGAGAGGATTCAAAGTTTTCTAGAGTATTCAGAATTTGATTATCTTCACTAATTTATGAAATTGTGAAGAGAGGTTGTAAATCTTCTTCATCCTCTATCCATTGAGTGTCATCTAAATCTGTAATTGTCCTAGCTGGAGGATATAAAGTGAATTTATTAGTTGAACTACCATCAGAGATGTACATATCACCGGATCTACAACTAATAAAAGCATCAGCTATAGCCAACCAAGGTCTTCCTAATATAACAGGATGTCCTCCTAGATTATTCTTAGGAGTTAGGATCATGAAATCCATAGGGTACTCCCAAGAATCTAGGGACACTGGAATGTATTCTATTACCCCATCTGGTTTGATCACAGACCTGTCTGCTAATTGTAATAATGTGGGTGTAAAGAGAAGATTAGGAAGTTTCAGTTTATCCATGATTTGTCTACTCATGATATTGATTGCTGCTCCTAAATCAATGAGTGTGTTTTTTATTTCAATTCCATTGATGTGAATTTTAACAACTGGATTTCCTGGGTCAAGATACTTTGGAATAGCAAGCTTGCCCATCATAATGTCTGCTATTTTTCCTGCCAGTTGAATTTTCTTTGTTTCTCTTATTCTTTTTCTTGTTTTCTTCATACTCAACTCCTTTATTGTTTTGGCTAAAATTGGAATTTCCTTTATGGCTTGTAATAATGGAATTTTAATGCAAACATTTCTCAGCTCATCTAGGAAATCATAATTAGGCACCATAATTTGTTTTTCTACACCTCTATCAATTTGTAATCTTTCTGGAAAGGGAGGTATAGAAGTAGATGTGGATGGTTGCTCTAATACAGGAGTTGATATTATTGGATCTTTTTGCTTTAATTTTTCAGTGTTTGGGTCTTGAAAAGATGTGTCTTCCTCAAGACTTTTATTCACTCGTAGAGAGTCTTCCTCGGAGTTATCTTGTTCTTGTATGATCACAGAAGGTTTCCTCTTTTCAAGTATTCTTCCAGACCTAAGTTGAACATCACTAAGGTCTAAAGGAGTAATTAAATAAGTTGGAAATTTTTGACCTTCTATTATGTATGTATTCAGAGGATTTTTATTATTGGGGTTTGGTATGGGTTGAGCAGGCAAATAATTTGATTTTTGAGGGAATGGTAATGGAAGTGGTTGATTTTGATGTGGTAGGTTCTGATGATTTTGTTGAGGATTTTGTTGAAAATTTTGAGGATAAAAATGTGGGTATGGTGGATAGGATGATGGATACTGATAGTATTGAGAGTATCTTTCATAGGGATTTTGTGCTCCTTATGCCCAAGATTGAGATTGATTTTGAAATTGAGACTAAGGTTTTTTCCAAGAATTCCAAGGTGGAGGTTGATTATACATTTGATCATGGAATCCTTGTGTTTGAGGTCCCTGCCAAGGCCTTCTAGAGACAAAATTAAGAGATTCTATGGAATCTATAGGAGTTTCCTCTTGAAAGACATCTTTGAGACTAGGAAGAGAAGGAAAATTCTTGGTCTCATGTTTTTTAGAACAAATTACACTGGTCTCTACAACTTTTACATCCAAAGGACACTCTCTCAAGGCATGTTTCTTTCTACATTTGGGAGAAAAGATTGCCAAGGCATCAGATTCAACTTTTTTCTTGTTTTGTATCTTAAGGGTGTCTATTTGTTCACTAAGACTCCCTAAGATGTCATATTTGAAATCATCAAGCATATGTCCTATTTCTGATCTACTTACTGTCCCAGAAGTAGACTTACTTGCCCTTGCAAGAGCAGGATCTCTTGGACCTTTTACAGTTTTAGATTTCCCTCTTGAAAGGTTGATACATAACTCAGATATTTCAGGTAATGTGAGCTGTGATATATCCTCTTTTCCCATCATGTTAAGGATATCCAACCATTCATCCCTAATTGTTTTCAAAAAAAGAGCTTTTAAGGTGTCTTGATCTAAGTTTTCCATTTTTGCTCTTTTGATGTTGTAATGAAATCTCTCTAAAAAATCTTCCAAGTTTTCATCTTCTTTTTGTAACATCTTAAACACTTCTTCCTTATGATTGACCGGCATACAATAATCCAAATGCCTCTCTAGAAATTCTTGTTTCATGTCTTCCCATGTCCTAATATAACTGTTGATCAAAATCATAAACCACTTCAATGCTGCTCCTTTCAATGTTGAAGGAAATAGTTTAAGTTTTTGAGCATCTTGTAAGTAGTCATAAGTTCTACACAGGATTTCAAATTCAAATAGGAGGGTTTCAGGATCTTCAGTTTTAAGTCCATAGAAGTTTGGAAGGATAGAGGGTGAAATGTTTTTCATGGTTGTATTAGTTTCTTCATCTATTATAGGAAACCCAAAAGAGCTTCCCATTTCTCTTCCACCTCTTCCTCCTTCTGCTCTACTTCCTTCTTCTCTACATCCTTCTCCTCTACCTCTACCTCTACCTCCAAATAATGTGTGTTCTCCATTAAAGACTCCTCCTCCCCCTTCTTCTGTCATGGTTGACTCTCCTGTGGAAGTGGAAAAGTTTGTGTCCCCAACAGGAGTCATTAGATCTTCTTCTAAGGTAGGTTCAGTGGATGAAGTGGAAGGTTTCTCTAATGGAATATCTGATCTTAGGTCTTCTAGAAGTCCAGGATCAGTAAAGGATGGAATTTGGGTCTGAGTTGAAGGTGAACTAGCTCTTGGTCTAGGTGAAACAAGTGGTGTTCTAGGAATCAAACTTCTGTTTCTGCTGCTTATGAATCTACCCCTTGAGTCTCTCTCTCTATGCATATAATTGTTTTTGGGAGTTAAGAAACAAAGGTTACCTAGTTTTCACTTCCCCGGCAACAGCGCCAAAATGTTTGTGCTCAACCTAGTCTCCTAAATTGAGTTCATTTAATTGTCAACCAGGGTTGGTAAACTGCTGAAGTGAAGTGCACTGTATGTGCCTAAGTGTTTGTTTATCAATGCATTTTGCTTAGTGTTTTATGATGTTTTTGGTATTTTCATGGTTTTATGTTCACAAGGAAAAGAACTAAATGCTAGTGGAAGGAAGCTACTGGTTAAAAACAGAGTGAAGCCTAATTTATTGATGACAATTGACAAATGAAAATGCAAATAATGAAACAGAATCAAACCTAAACTATGACTAAGCAGAATACAAAGCTTGATAATGACTTCAAGAAAATGAATCAAAACATAAACTTAACTTGTCCAATTCTTTCATTAAAGGTATTTTGGAAGAGCTTGAGAAATGGGCAACTAAGTATACAAATTCTCCTAACTAAACAATTAAACAATCAGCTTATAATGATACAACATCTTATCCATGATTAAAGATTTTTTGAAACATATTTGGAGAAGAACATTGGTAACATCATAAGATCTCTACTCTAAGACTAGCTCCTAATTCTATTCTGCAACTTAGTTTAACATCACTAAACCTTACTCAAAAGTTATAGATTTCTTTTTAAAGTAGTCTTTTGAGGAAAGGCTTTCTTTATGAAATGATAAAGAGGTTGAAAAAGTACTTCAGGCCTTGGGATGATACTATCTTCTGTCCAGATGGTTATGAGTCAATTATAGATTTGGAACAAAAGAGGTTTTGTAAATAATGAAGGCTGTGGTGTTTGAGTTTAAAAACTAATGTAATCTAATATGCAATGGATGACAACTAAATGTGGAATGTAAATACAATGAGCTAAGCTAGAACTGAACTAAGATGTCACTAGTCTACAATAAACAGTGCTGAACTAACAAGCCATTATCAAACTTAAAACAAAATAACAGAGCATGAATTGAATGCAATTTGACTCCGGAGTACCCTAGCTAAGTTATCATGCAATTAATCTATGGAATTCTACAGCCTATTTTGTCCATCATAAATGGTATTTTGGAAGAGCTTGTTAGAACAATCCTGGCTATACAATTCAGTGCAAATGCAAACATAAAGACTGAAAACAATTTAAAAACTAAGACATGACAGCTATCTCCTACCCATTATTATGATATTTTGGAAGAGCGTTTTAAGAGTAAGATCAGCTATGCTAATTAGTGTAAACAAACAACTAAAACTTTCAGTATCACAGTCATGCCTTAGACATCATAAGGATTTTTTGGAAGAGTTTGCTTAGAATAAGTTCAACTGTGATAATGAACAAAATAAATTGCAGTTAAAACCTACAACACTACAGCCATTATCATGATCTTTCGGAAGAGTTTCTTAGCACAAGTATAGATATAGTGACTAATGGAATTAACTATGAAATCAAACTTCAAAAACGTGAAAACAAACTAAGATACTTATCTAAATTACGAAAGTAAAGCCGTGCAGGAGGCAGGGGCCCTCTACCACCAGACAGAATTTAACTCAAAATAAACTCAACGCGTTCAAAGCAATGTTGTCTTCTTCATTAAAGGAAAATAACTTGAAACAGAGCATTCTCGGTCTTCAGAAATATAGCAATTAATCCATGAAATCTAAGTAAAATCTAGAGCTTGTCTCTCATTTTCCTGAGTGCTTTTATAACAAATCTACATAACAGAACTTGCAACAATACAGGGATCATTGTCTTTCCTTATCAAAATCATACTAGGAATCTAAAGATGACAGCGTAAGGGGACAAAGGACATCTGGACTATCCTAGTCCTATTAGAAGTCTGCCTCCTTGAATGAGTTCCCACATACCAAAACCATGTCCAGAATTCGGTTCATTCTTCATGGTGAGCAACGAACGATGAGGACAGGATGTGGAATATACCCATGTGTGGATTTTCCTGAGAGGACACCTGGAACATGCTTGAACGTGAAGACAACTGCAGAATTGGCGGTTAGCTATGGAATGTCTGCATTCTGTAGCTAGTTTCAGTTCACAATGCATTACAATGACAAAATCACAAAACTTAGCAAGTTAGCCATGTTATTCATTCTAAAAGTAATTTTAACTAATTTCATTAATCAATTGGGCCTGGGATAAAAATGGACAAAGGAAAATGGGGTAAAGTAAGATGAAAGAAAGAACAATCTTGGGGCTCAACACCCTTAACCTTAACCTTAACCATAACCTTTACCTTAACCTTAACCTTAACTTAACTATAACCTTAACCTTCACCTTAACTTTAACCTTAACCTTGAATTTACCCTTAGCTTAACCTTAACCTAACCTTAATCTAACTATAACCTTACCTTAACCTAACTTAACCTTAACCTTGACCTTGACCTTAACCTTAAATTTAACCTTACCCTAACCTTAAGGGTTTAGTCAGGTTAAGGTTAGTTAGGTTAAGGTTAAGGTTAACGGTTTGGGCAAGGTTAGGGTTAGGTTATAGTTAAGGTCAAGGTTAAGGTTAGGTTAAGGTTAAGGTTAAGGATTTGGTCAAGGTTAGGGTTAGGTTATTGTTAAAGTTAAGGTTAAAGTTAAGGTTATGGGTAAGGTTAAGGTTAAGGTTAAGGGTTTTGTCAAGGTTAGAGTTAGGTTATAGTGAAACTTAAGTTTAAGTTAAGGGTAAAATCAGGGTTAAGGTTAAGGTTAAGATTAGGTTAAGGGTAAATTTAAGGTTAAGGTTAAGGTTTTCTCAAGGTTAGGGTTAGGTTATAGTTAAGGTTAAGATAAGGTTAAGGTTAGGTTAAGGTTAAGGTTAGGTTAAGGGTAAAGTTAAGTTAAGGTTAGGGCAAGGTTAGGGTAAGGTTAAGGTTAATGTTAAGGGTAAGGGTAAGGGTAAAGGTAAGGTTAAGGTTAAGTTCAAGGTTAAGGTTAAGTAAAGGTTAAGGTTAAGGTTAAGGTTAATGTTAAGGGTTTGGTCAAGGTTAGGGTTAGGTTATAGTTAAGGTCAAGGTTAAGGTTAAGGGTGAGGTTATAGTTAGGTTAAGGTTAAGGTTAAGGTCAGGTTAAGGTTAAGATAGGTTTAAGGTTAAGGTTAAGGTTAAGGGTAAAGTCAAGTTTAAGGTTAAGATTAGTGTTACGGGTCTTAGCCTTAAACTTCACTATAACCTAAGCTTAATCTTAACCTTAACCTTTACCCTAAACTTAACCTTAACCTTGACCTAAACCTTAACCTTAACCTTCACTATAACCTAACCTTAACCTTGAAGATATCTGAGCTTTGAAGATTAATGCCTTACTTGCACTTTGCGGATCTTTCTTTCTTCATTTGTTGATGTTATTTTGAAGCTATGATTTCATAATCTGAAAAGAAATGTTTGCTTCAACCTCTTTCCTACCTACCCATCTTACTTGGCCTAACATTTTTTCTTAACTTGGGTGCACTTGGACTGGAAAACACTTGACATCATTTTATTTTGAAAGCATAAAATATTATATATTTCTACTCTTATTACTTCCAAGAGTTCAGATTAGGCTAATGAAATCTCTTATTCTCTACCTAGTCTAATCATTTGCCAAGATTAAGCAATTTGACAAACTTCATTCTCTAAGCTATTGACATGAAATTGAAAACATGGTTCAAAATAGGATTAGGAAATTTGACTTACCATGGGTTGTGGCATTAGGACAAGTTACACACAAACATTATTTTTGTACAAACAAAACTAGAAATCATGAGGGTTGTGATTTATAATTTTTTAAGCTTCCTTATATTTCTCTTTGGTTGAGATTTTAGCATGGAGAACCAGTACCTTCTCTTCCTAATCTATTCCTAATGACAAGTCAAGTTTGAATGATTTGACAAGATCTCTTTCACTAACTTATCAACAAAGAAAAAAACATATTCAACCATGATTAGGCTAGATGATTGAACAAGATATTCTTTTGAACAAGTAGTGGCATTTAGACTTGCACACTTTCAGTATTACTAAATCTGTAACCTTAACCTTGAATTTACCCTTAACCTAACCTTAACCTTAACTATAACCTAGCGGTAACCTTGACCTCAACTTTACCCTCAAGGTTAGGGTTAGGTTATAGTTAAGGTTAAGGTTATGTTAAGGGTAATATCAGGTTAAAGTTAAGGTCAAGGTTAAGGTTAGGTAAAGGATAAGGTTAAGATTAAGGTTAGAGTTAGGTTAATGTTAAGGGTAAAGTCAAGGTTAAGGTTACGGTTAAGGGTAAGGTTAAGGTTAGGTTAAGGTTAAGGTTAGGTTAAAGTTAAGGGTGAAAATTAAGGTTACAGGTATTAACCTTAACCTTAACATAACCTAACCTTAACCCCAACCTTAACCCTAAATTTATCCTTAACCTTAACTTTAACCTTCCCCTAACCTTAACCCTAACCTTTATCCTTAAACTGAACCTTTACCCTTAACCGTAACCTTAACCTTACCCCCTTAAACTTAACCTTAACCTAACCTTAACGTTAACTAAAACCTAACCCTAACCTTAACCTTGAATTTACCCTTAACCAAAGGTTCCTCACCTTAACCTTAACTTTACCTTAGCCTTGACTTTACCCTTAACCTAACCTTAACCTTAACCTTAACATTAATCTTATCTTAACCTTAACCTAACCTTAACCTTAACCTTAACCTAAGTATAGCCTTACCTTAACCTAACTTAACCTTAACCTTGACCTTGACCTTAACCTTAACTTTAACTTTACCCTAACTTTAAGGGTTTAGTCAGGTTAAGGTTATTTAGCTTAGGGTTAAGGTTAACGTCAAAGTCAGGGTTATGGTTAGGTTATAGTGAAGGTTAAGGTTAAGGGTAAGGTTAGCGTAAAGGTTAAATTTAAGGTTAAGGTTAAGGATAAGGTTAGGTTAAGGGGAAAGTTAAGGTTAAGGGTAAGGGTAAGGTTAAGGTTAAGGTTAGGTTAAGGTCAAGGTCAACGTTAAGGTTAAGATTAAGGTCAAGGATTTGGTCAAGGTTACGGATAGGTTAAGGTTAAGGTTAAGGTTAGGTTAAGGGTAAAGTCAAGGTTAAGGTAAAGCTAAGGTTAAGGTTAGGTTAAGGGTAAATTCAAGGTTAAGGTTAGGTTAACGTTAAGGTTAAGGTTAAGGGTTTGGTTAAGGTTAAGGTTAAGGGTTTGGTTAAAGTTAAGGTTAAGGTTAAGGTTATGGTTAAGGTTAAGGTTAATGTTAAGGTTAACTTTCCTTAAATTTACCCTTAACCTAACCTTAACCTTAACCTTACCTTTAACCTTAACCCTAACCCTAACCTAAACTTTACCCTTAACCTAACCGTAACCTCAACCTTAACTATAACCTAACCTTAACCTTACCCTTAACAGTAACCTTAAGCTTAACCTTAACCTTTAATTTACCCTTAAACTAACCTTAACCTTAACCTTAAACTTACCGTAACCTTAACCTTAAAATTAACCTGACTAAACCAGTAACCTTAAACTTACCTTAACCTAACTTTAACCTTAACCTTCCCCTAACTTTAACCTTAACCTTAACCTATAACCTAACTTAACCTTAACCTTAACCTTAAACCTTAACCTTAACCTAACCTTAAGCTTGACTTAACCTTAACCTAACCTTAACTTTAACCTTAACCCTAACCTTAACCTTAACTTTACCCTTAACCTAATCTTAACCTTACCCTAAACTTAACTAAACCTTAAGGTTAATGTTAAGGTTAAGGGTTTGGTTAAGGTTAGGGTTAGGTTACAGTGAAGGTTAAGGTTAAGTTAAGGATAAAGTCAAGAATAGGGTATAGGTTCAGTTTAATGTTAACGTGAAGGTTAAGGGTTTATTTAAGGTTAAGGTTAGGGCTAGGTTAGTGGAAGGTTAAGGTTCAAGTTAAGGTTAACGTTAGGGCTAACGTTAGGCGAAGGTTAAGCTTAAAGTCAAGGTTAAGGGTAAAGGCTAAGGATATAGGTAAGGTTAGGTTAAGGTTAAAGTGAAGGTTAAGGTTAAGGTTAAGTTTAAGGTTAGGTTAAGGTCAAGGTCAAGGTTAAGGTTAGGGTCAATGTTAAGGGTAAAGTTAAGGTCAAGGTTACGGTTAGGTTATAGTTAAGGTCAAGGGTAAGATTAGGTTAAGGTTAGGGTTACGGGTTTAGTCAGGTTAAGGTTAAGGTTACGGTTAAGGTTAAAGTCAAGGTTAAGTGTTTGGTCAAGGTTAGGGTTAGGTTAAGTTTAAGGTTAAGGTTAGGTTAGGTTAAAGTTAAGGTTAGGGTTAGGTAAAGCTTATGGTTAGGTTAAGGTTAGGTTAAGTTAAGGTTAAGGTTAAGTGTTACAGTTTTAGTCAGGTTAAGGTTAAGGTTATAGTTAAGGTCAAGGTTAAGGTTAGGTTATAGTTAAAGTTAGGTTATAGTGAAGGTTAAGGTTAAGACCCATAACCTTAACCTTAACCTTAACCTTAGTAAACCTTAAGGTTAAGGTTAAGGTTAAGGATAAGGTTTTCGTTAAAGTTAGGTTTAGGTTATAGTTAAGGTCAAGGTTAAGTTTAAGGTTAAGGGTAAGGTAAAGGTTAAGGTTAAGGTTACGGGTTTAGTCAGGTTAATATTAAGGTTAAGGTTAAGGGGGTAAGGTTAAAGTCAAGGTTAAGGTTATGTTAAGGGTAAGGTTAAGGTTAGGGTTAAGGGTAAGGTTAAGGTTAAGGTTACGTTAAGGTTAAGAGTTAAGGTTATGGTCAAGTTTAAGGTTAAGGTTAAGGTCAAGGTTAAGGTTACGGGTTTATTCAGGTTAAGGTTAAAGTTACGGTTAAGGTTAAAGTCAATGTTAAGGGTTTGGTCAAGGTTAGGGTTAGGTTAAGGTTAAGCATAAGGTTAAGTTTATGGTTATGGGAAGGTTAATGTTAAGGTTATGGTTAGGTTAATGTTAGGTTAGGTTAAGGTTAAGGTTAAGGGTTACCAGTTTAGTTAGGTTAAGGTTAAGGTTATGGTGAAGGTTAAGGGTAAGGTTAAGGTTAATTTTAAGGTTAAGGTTAAGGTTAAGTGTAAGATAATGTTAAGGTTAAGGTTAAGATGAGGTTAGGTTAAGTTTAAGGGTAAGGTTAAGGTTAAGGTTAACGTTAGGTTAGGTTAAGGTTAAGGTTATATTTAAGGTTAAGTCAAGGTTAGGGTTAAGGCTAAAGGTAATATTAACCTTACCCTTTACACTTAACATTGAATTTACCCTTAACCTTATCTTAACCTTAACCTAACCTTAACTTTAACATTGACCTTGACCTTAACCTTAACCTAACCTTAACCTTAACCTTGACCTTGACCTTAACATTAACCTTAACCCTAACCTTACCCTAACCATAAACTTAACCCTACCCTAACCTTAAACCTAACCTTAACCATACCCTTGACCTTATCTTAACATTAACCTAACCTTAACCTTGACTTTACCCTAAACCTTAACTTTAACCTTAACTATAACCTAACCCTAACCTTAGGTTAAAGTCAAGGTTAAGGTTACATTAAGGTTAAAGTAAAGGTTAAGGTTAAGTAAAGGTTAAGGTTAAGGTTAAGGTAAATATAAGGTTAAGGTTAAGGATAATCTCAACCTCACCCTTTACCCTTAACCTTGACTTTACCCTTAACCTTATCTTAACCTTAATCTTGACCTTAACATTAACCTTAACCCTAACCTTACCCTAACCATAACCTTAACCTTAACCTAACCTAACCTTAACTTTAAACCTAACCTTAACCAAACCCTTAACCTTATATTAACATTACTCTAACCTTAACCTTGACTTTAGCCTTAACCGTAACCTTAACCTAACCTTAACCTTAACCTAAACCTTTACCCTAACCTTAACCTTGACTTTACCCTTAACCTGACCTTAACCTTGACCTTAAATATAACCTAACCCTTACCTTAACCAAACCCTTAACCCTAAACCCTTAACCTCAACCTTATCTTACCCTTAACCTTAACTTATCTTTAACCTTAACCTTAACCTTAACCTTGACCTAACCGTATCCTTAACCTTGACCTAACCGCAACCTTAACCTTAACCTTACCCCCTTAACCTTAACCTTAATGTTATCTTACCCTTAACCTTAACCATAACCTTAACCTTGAATTTTCGCTTAACCTAATGTTAACCTTAACCTTAACGTAACCCTAACTTTGACTTTACCCTTAACCTAACCTTAACTATAACCTAACCTTAACCTTGACCAAACTCTAACCTTAACCTTAACCTTAACCTTAACTATAACCTAACCTTAACTTTACCCATAACCTTAACCATAACCTTATCTTTACCCTTACCCTTAACCTTAACCTTAACCTAAACCTAACCTTAACTTTACCCTTAACCTAACCTTAACCATAACCTTAACCTTAACTTAACTATAGTATTAACCTTCACATTAACCTTAACATTAACCTTGAATTTACCCTTAACTTAACCTTAACCTGACCTTAACCTTAAATTAACTTTAACCTTAACCTTCACCTTAACCTTACCCCTTTAACCTTAACTATAAGGTTAAGGGTAAGGGGGTCAAATCGCGAAGTTGGGAAATAGTTTTTGGCGGATGGTTAGAATTCGGGAGAAATTTTTAATTTCTCGGCCGAGAAAAAAGTCAACTAAATTTCTCGGCCTAGAGTTTTCAAAATTCTCATCCGAGAGATTTTAAATATTTCGGACGAGAGTTTGGTCGAGTTTAACATGAGTTAAAATTCTCTCGGACGAGAGTTATGCATTTTCTCGTCCGAAAGTTGTGGTCACAAAACTCTCGGGCAAACGTTTTGGATGAGAGTTGGAGAAACTCTCGGACGAGAGTTGTAAAAACTCTCGTCCGAGAGTCTCTCCAACTCTCGTCCGAGAGTTTTTCCAACTCTCGTCTGAGAGTTTCTCCAACTGTCGTCCGAGAGTTTTTCCAATTCTCGTCCGAGAGTTTTTGAACTCTCGTCCGAGAGTTCTCCAACCTTCCCTATTTTTATTATTATAGCATGAAAATATTGTAGTAGACATGTGTGGAATAATTTTATTGACATCATGTTGTTTTCAACCTTGTGTGAGTGTTTCTTAAATATCATTAATACAAGTCAACATGGATATTAAATATAATATAGTTTTCAATAGTTATAATTATTATCATACTATTGACTACATAATTAGAAAAATAGTTATAATAAAACTAATAGTTATCATAATAGTAGTAGCAATAAGAAAAACAATAACCATAGTTGTAAGTTGAACACATGAAAAAAGTAATTGGAATAATAAATATTTATTAAAATATTAATATATTTTATAAATAATAACCAAGCATGGGATACCCTTGGATATTTCACCACCATTGAAGTGATAAAAATGCTAAATAATCAACAACTATGATCCAAGAAAATTGCCTTATGGATTAATAGAGTTAAACCCATGACCTCACCAACATTGGAGGACATATATCACATCATGCTTGTATATGCCTAAGGCAACCTTAAAGGATATAGAAATAATAATATAATTGAATTTCATATCCTAATGATGTGTAAAATTACAATATTTATCTTATATATGAATAAAAATATATGTATTAATAATTCTCAACTAAAGCTTAAATATATAGGGAGGAATTAGAGAAGGGGCTTTGACAAAGGATACATAATTTATCAAAGGATTAGATCCTAGAATAAGTGAAGGGTTGGGAATCTAACCTAGTTTATTCTCATACAAGGGAAACAATATTATTTAAGACTGTTGATACCTATTGGTTTATGAAGACCATAGTGGTTCAATTGATTGAAATAAAATGGGAATTTCAAGAAGGAACCCTACACACAATTATCATTTTTGAGGGAAATTTAGAAGTAAAGTGTAAATTGGTTTTGCATTAGGTTTTGGGTAGCACTAAAAATAGATTGAGAAATAAACTAGTGACGGGGTGAGGAAGTAGGTTTGACAACATCCAACCCCATCATCCTTGAGAATGAGGACCAAATCCTAGGAAGAAGTATGGAATGAACTGGATATGTAAATGAAGGCCGTAAGGATGACAGGGAATAGGAGAAACTCCAACCACCTTCTACTTAATAACCTCATTTGAGAACTATTATCTTTCTTCAGAAGGTTTATCTAGGAATCTTGGTAGACATAGAAAAATGGTTTGTTTATTTCTTGTGATCCTCTTTGGAATTCCTATTGACATAAGGGATCATGTGTGGTCCTTGATGTTAACATACACTCACCACAATATGATTGTTTGGTGTGTACATGGATAATTTGATGGAATTATCAATTTCTTGATGCAAAAATGGATTGTTTGATGGCCAACCATTGTAGTGAAAATTGTTTTATGGAATCATTAAAATATGATTGTTTGATGTGTGCATGGATTTTTTTATGGTAAAAATTTGAAATAGTTGTAGTACAAATTGTTTTGTGGACTCATCACAATATCATTGCTTGATACCTACAGGGATTGTTTGATGCTCAATAGTTTTAGTGCAGGAAGAGGTATAGGTTTGGTTGAGGCCTACATAAGATTAATAGGATTTTGTAGAGGCTAAAATCAGTTATATAGGTTTTTTAGACCAAAAGGAAGAAGTATGCCAAGTTTTGTATTGTGTAGTAGTGTTGACCTAAGTTAGGAAGCATATGTCAATAGTGGGGCCACAACCGATGGGAGATATATATCATCCATGTAGCTCTTCTTGTAGGTGATGAAAATAAAAAACCATGAGTGAAACCAAGGTTTCACCCATTAAATATTTCCATGTGAGGTTGAGTGACATGGTCAACATTACCAAAAAAAAATTATACTTTGGTTTTTGTAGTGATGACTGTTGGAAACGAGTTTTTTGAGTGTCTCTGTGCCTTTGGGAAAGCATTTGGATTCTTGAAGAAGTATGATGTCTAGGTGTAGCGAGAATAAGAGGTTTTTCAAGATCCTTCTTTTGGTGGTGCCGTTGAGCCCCCTGATGTTCCAGGTTGTGATTTTCATTGAGCTACCTTTGGAGCAGATAGGACCAAGGCCCTGATTCTTCCTTCATTGATTAGGCGTTTGCCTGGTTCTTGTATTTGGTGTCTTGTGGATTTGCGCCCTCTTTTTCTTCCTGGTCCTTGTGGCTTGTATTGATCCAAATCTAGGTTGGCTTGAATGCCCGTTTGGCTGCTATTTCCCCATTGCCTTTTGGCTGCATTTTAGTTGATGTATTCCAGCTGCAGGTATGCCATTTCTATCTTCTCCAAGTGTTCTTGGGGAATGGCATCGACTCCCAGTTTGGAATATTTCTCATTGAACTTTTGGAGATCTAGATCACCTAGGATCTCCTCCAGAGGATTGTTTGAAGTGGTTGAGGATGGCTACTCTGTTTTCATTTATGTGCATTGAGGGGTTTGCAGTGAGGTGTGGATGGTATTAATCTAAATGGGAGAGGATTCTGGTTTGTGTTGCGGTGGGCATGGATTGAATCCGAGGTTGTGCTTGGGGCATTGGTTGTAATCAAAGATTGACTTAATAATGATGGATCTTGATCAGTGGGGTCCTGGGAAACTATAGGGTGCTCCAATGAGTCAAGATTGCTCAGAACTTCAAAGTTGTTTTGCTAGGTCGAGGCAGTATTGGTGGGGGTTGTATTGGTGGAGGGTTTTGGAGGATTTTTTCCTTTCTCCCCTTTGTTCTTTCTTGAGATGGAGGTGAAACCAGGTGTCGGCAGGCTTGCACAATGGAATACATTTCTTTGTCATAGGTGGGATACTTGTGAGTTGTCTCAGAAAATGTCTCACTGTGATATGCCACTGGATGTCCCTGTTGAGCAAGAACTTCCCCAATAGCATAGTTAGAGGCATCTATCTCGATCTCAAATGGTTGTTGCAAGTCTGGTAATGTGAGCACGAGGGTAGAACAGAGGCGATTTTTCAATTCTGTGAACGCCTTCTGTTGAGGTTTCGACCAAAAGAATTTTGCTCTCGCTCCTCCCTTGGTGAATTGACTCAAGGGCCATGTGATATGACAGAATCCCAACACGAATCTATGGTAGAAATTAGCAATACCCAGAAAGCTGCGAAGCTCTGTTATAGTGGTTGGGGCTGGCCAATCCCGAATGACTTGGATCTTGGTTGGATCCACATGCACCCCCCTTTCATCAATAATGTATCCCGGATATTGAACCTGGGTCATGCCAAACGTGCACTTCTCCAAATTGGCACACAAATTGTGTATCTACAGTGTTTGGAGGACTTGTCGGATGTGGTGAAGCTGCTCTTCCCAAGTCTTGTTGAAGATCAGACTGTCATCCAAGTACACCACTACAAATGAGTTGGTGAATGGATGCAAGATGTCTTCCATCATCCTCATGAAGGTTGCAGGAGAATTCTTCAACCCGAAAGGCATGACCAGCCATTCAATAAGGCCTTCCTTGGCTTTGAAGGCAGTCTTCCACACATCAGAGGGTTCAATTGGTACCTGGTGATACCCAGACTTCAGGTCGATCTTGCTGAAATATTTTGCACTTTTGAGTTGGTCCAGAAGGTCACCAATCTGTGGGATTGGGTACCTATTTCGAACAGTGATCTTGTTCAGCGCTCGATAGTCAATACAAAGTCTCCACGTCCCATCCTTCTTCTGTACCAACACGATCAGGCTCCCACATGGCGATGAACTTGGTCTGATGTGACCTTTCTGCAACAGCTCTTGAATCTGCCTCTTGATTTCATCATTCTCCAAAACAGAGCACCGATAGATCAGTCCATTGGGTAGCGAGGCACCTGGGGTCAGATCAATTGGGTGCTTGACCTGACAGTGCAGAGGAACCCCTGTGGGTGAGGTGAAGATGTCCCCGTACTCCTCCACAACCTTATCCATTTTTTGTTGTTGTGCAGAGGAGCCCTGTCTGGAGGTCATGGAATTATCTTAAAGCTATTCTTGAGGTGTTTGGATTTGATTTAAGATGGATCTATTGGATAATGCCTTTTATTTTTTCTCTTAATTACTTTATTCTTCTTAACGGAGTTCCTTCAACTCCCTTTAATGCTACCTGGGGTTTAAGACAAGGGGATCCACTTTCCCCCTTCCTTTTCATTATTGTAGCAGAAGGCCTTGGTTAACATATTAAAAGTAAGATCCATGGAGGTTAACTTAAAGGCCTTAATTTTTGGGGGGCAAGTTTAAAAATTTCGCACCAACAGTTTGTAGATGACATTATGCTCTTCTATCAAGCCACTCTAAAAGAATCTAAGGAAATTCTATCCATTCTTAAAGATTTCATGGAAGCCTCTGGAACTCTTATTAATAATGACAAATAAAATGTGTTTATATTTAATACTAATATTCTCTCCCAAAGATTCCTATTGCCTACCTTGGGATTCAACATCGGATCCTTCCCTATGAAATATTTAGGAATCCCTCTCAATCTAAATTCTCTTCGGGTCTCTGGGTGGAAATATCTCATTAATCGCATATAAGCTCAACTTCAAAATTGGGCATTTCGGGTGCTTAATGCTTTGAGTCGAGTTGTTATGTTAAGAACAGTCTTAAAATCCATTCCCATCTATCAACTCGTTGGATTGGAAATGCCTAAAATCTGTTGTAATGATATGGCTAAGACGTTTAAAAACATCCTATGGCAAGGATCTCGACAAGCCTGTAAATGGGCTCTCCTTTCATGGGATAAGCTTACGAAAATAAAAAGGACCGGAGGCTTGGGGTTAAGAGATCCATATTTTCTAAATCAAGTTATGTGAGCTAAGCTCTGGTAAATATGGATACAATGGGGTAGATATTTGTGGAAAATAATCTCAGAACAGAAGAATGAAATTTCCTTAACTATTGTAAGGAAATTAAAAGTTCCTGGCCGGCTGACATATACTATGTGTAAGAAGAATGTAGAAACATTGGAACACCTATTGAATAACTTCTTTGTCGCTGAGACCTTGTGGAAAAACCTTTCCTCCCTCTTTCAATAAACAAATAGGGACAACAAGAGCCTCAGGCATACAATTGAAGTCTAGAGAAAAGGAGGGTATAAAAGCCTTGTTCTTAACATAGCGTAGGGACTCTTTATGGGATTTCTCATATGGGTCACCTAGAAAGAAATAAATTGGAGAACATTCAAAGATGAGTATCGACAAATTGAAGAGATATGGAAAGTGGTTCTCAATAATATCAGAGAAACTGTCCTCACTGAGAAATGGCATGAAGATGACTGGAAAGCTAATGGGCATGAGGATAGGATTTTAGCTATGCTTAACTTGAAACCCCAAATTATCGCCCCAGCCTCATGGAAAGAAAAACCTTTGGGAAGACATCCGCACGATTAATTCAATTCTCTACAATAGGAGGTTATTAATCTTAATTATGATGGGGCCTCTAAAGGTAATTTGGGTCAAGCAGGAGAAAGAGGTATATTTGATGATTCAAAGGGTTTAGTAAGTAGAATTTATGTGACTGATTTTGGATTCACTACAAATAACGAAGCCAAAATCACAGCGGTAAAACAAGGCATTTTGATAGTTGTAAGAGAAAAATATCAGAGGACTATAGTAGAGGGGGATTCATCCATGGTAACAAGTGTTCTGTAGAAGTTGCAGTAGGGGACAGGTTGGGAGAAAATTAGTCGAAGCTGGTGAACAACTCATCTAATTCAGGAAATAAATGATATTCTTCCAAGCATTGGTTACCTTATCTCATCACATATTCGCAGATCAGGGAATGAAGCAACTAACTACTTGGAGAACTAGAGTTGTACTCACGGGGGTGTGACAACTGGACATAAACCAAGCCAAAATGGTATAGGTGGAGAAGCTATAATCTCTATAGGAAATTGTTGATAGGGATAGCGAGGATACTCGGGATCCCCAATTGGGGTGCCAACTGGTTAATTCGAATGATGAGGTGACACGAGCTCGTGCATACCACATGGATAGTTTATGTGGACACGAGGAGACGATGGTGGGTACTACCACCCATGCCAAATAATGACAGAATTAAATGCGGGTGGTAGAAAACTCACGATGTCAGAAGGGTGTTGGAAACAGGGCTGGCATGTAAGGAATGTTACGAAGGCTAAAGGTGGTAATGTTCAAGGTGGTAATATGGTTTGGTAGTTAAACGTGAAGTTGAGATTAGAAAAGGAAGTCGGCAAGCAGTTGAAGGGCTGGACGATGGTTATGTGGTGCTTATTCGGGTATGTTCATAGCCTTTGTATCATGTGTGTTGCTGTGATAGGAAACATAATTCATGTCTTCACCTCATTTCTATTTTCTGCGTATGAAAGATATGAAAAATTATGGGGGTTTTGTTTGATGTACATGGATTTTGGGACAACTTACTGAAATTAATGCAGAATTTTACAGTCGTTAAGCCTTTGAACTATTGTTGTATTAAGGATTGGGGAGTATATGAAAATTTTCTTATTTTCCTCTTCTGTGTTTTTTATTCTAAACCTACTTACCTCTTCTGTATGGGGGCTGAGGGTTTTAATTTTTCTATTTTCTAGTATATTCTAGTTATTGTTAAGGATCTTGGTGTTAACGTCCCAGTTTCTACGAAGGTCGCTCATTTCCTCGACCCTTATTTTACCCAATTTAAATCTGAATTTCTTTCAATTGGCTCTGCATGGCCTCCTATCAGCTCTGGTTGCTTTTTCCCCATCTTGAATTTCCTCATCTCTTATCCTATTACTCATTTCCCCATCTCCATTACTAGACCGGCCTTTTTCCCTGTCTGTAACCTTCACAGCTTGGCCTGCCAATCCTATGAAGTTCAGTGTATGGCCTCCAATGATATTTTCATAGGTAGCACTTTGTTAGATAACCCATCCAGGGTTTTTCCTATTCAGCTTTTTTACAATGTTACGAAGAGGAGGGGTTTGGGCCCTAATTTTTATGGTGGAACTACTAAAGTCTGGTCTCGAAAGGGTTGGATTGTTGTCAATCCATTTGTTTTGTTGGGTTTCGGTCCAATTTATAGGGGTTCTTGTCCAACTTTATGGGATTTGAGTCTGGTCGGTGGGGTTCTTGTCCTATTCTATGGGGTTTCAGTCCTATTAAGTGGAGTCTCTTCCATGTGTTCGTACACATGATGCAGGAGAATGGAAACACTCTATCCATGCATGATTTTTCGCAATAGTTAAGGAAATTTCTGTTTCTTTGGAAAATTATAGCCTCTCCTAGCCTTCCTATTGCAACCTTCATATCTCTACGGATGATTGGAATAAGGAATGATGACATGCATTACACTGCTAAAAATGAGGATGCTACTCTCGGTAATCAGGATCTTTTCCTCTGTTATTTAACTAAATAAATTATTGAAATTATGTTACACTTCACAAGTATTTTTAAATCATATATAGGTGTTCATCTAGCCATGGTTTCGTACTTTCCTCGACAGTGTCAGTTAATCCAACGATTGGTACTCCACCTGTAAGACAGAATGGTGAAAGGTCAAGCAGTGAAAAATTTTGCATAGGAAAAAGGAAATAAGAACAAGAGTAAGTCCAAAGAGGGCCCAAACAGGAGGGGAAGAAATTATTGAAAATATTTTTGATACCTACATGTCAGGTACTCCTTCTCAAGTAAAATAACTCATTTCAGGTTGGGAGCGTGACTGTGAAACCAAAGAGGAGGGTGAAATACAAGAGGAAGAAATGGAGTTTCTAAGGGATCCATGTAATACTAGAAGTAGACTGTCATTATTTCAATATTCTATCCATACTTATTGGACATTGAAATATAGACTGGAAAATGCCATAGTCAATGTTCAGGAAATTGGAGGGGACGCAAAAGCTGCCTCTATTTTAGCTTAAATGAGAAGGGATATCCAAGAAATCCACCTTTTGCAACACCACCATAACTTCTTCCTAGGCCGCAGGAAGTGCCAACTGAAAAGTATGAATCAAGTGGATACGTCTAGCTCCAATTTTAAGGACTTGACAGATATCGATCGATCTGATGATTAAGTTTTATGAAATCCTTTTCTTTTTTGTCATTTTGACATGCATATTATAGGTAGCATTTAATTTCTGAAGTTCTTGTATGTAATGGACAGTAAATTGGATATAGAAAATAGTATTAGGGTCAAACTTTATGAATTTTGGTTGGCCTATAACTCTTTAAGGTGGCCAACAGACCTGGTTTCTTACAAGCAGGTTGAGGTTATCCAGCATTATTCATTATAACCTACTTTTCTCTTTTTTTATTAATGGAAAATGGAAAGGCTCTGCTAAACTTACAAAAAAAATCAAAGTAAAAATTTAATAATTAAAGAGGAAATTATAATTTAATTATATAATTTTATAATTTTTTTTAATTTCAACAACTTGAAAAATAACATAATAAAAATTGTTTTGATAAATTAATGTTATATAATTTTATCAATAATTAAATTTATATAATTAAACTAATAAAAATTCAAACTAATATCCAACTAATTTATATTAGAGAACTGAAATGGATATAATGTGAAGTTATATAGATACATCACAAAATCATGTCAAAGGAGGAGTAGAGTTTTTTTTATGTCAACTCAAGAGGAGGGTTCAAGATTTTTTCGTTGTATATTGTGTTGAATGCATAGAGCTAGTCATATAGCTTTGAAATGATGCTATGTGTTATCCATGTTTCCCCCTCATTTAAATCTTTGGCCTAATGTTCCTCATAAACCCTTCAAATCAGCTATCGCGGCCTAAAACACTCACATTCTATTTATCATTATCCTTCCTGCGCATAAAAATACATCATTCAAAGCTTAAACCTGCAATTAAAATCTATATTAGGCCTAGCCCTTAGGGCCTCAGCCCCCTTTGTTTCTATCCCCATGTGACTCGTGTGCATAACCGTGTGCCAAATTGAACGGGGCTCATCGCCTTATGTTTTCGGGCCAAACCGTAGCCGTCCAATCTCAATCAAATCGACGGCCCGTAATAAAATTATCCGTGGTGGCCCCCGTGCTCGAAAACCGGTGGTTTATTCCACACCACCATTGCTGGGCGAGCGGTATTTCCCTTAGAGCCATCGATTCCATAGATCGCATGACAAGTGTCCTCATGTACGATCTCCAAACCACCCATTTCGTGCGTTAAAGGTATGACCAAAGACGGGCAGCGAAATTCGTCAGTGCCGTTGGATCTGTCAGCCTTCATCCAACGGTGGCCGTCCTCCAAAGTCACACAAGATTTAACACAAGTTACATAATGCTCGGGTCCACCATTCTGCTGCTATACAATGCATTTTCAACTGTTGATTTCATTTTTGATCGCGTGGCCCTAAATTATTGTCACTCCCCTCTGACCAACCAAGTTTGTTTCCACGTCACCCCCTCCACTTGACCTTTTGTACTACCACATGGCATTGGCATTACCCTCCACCATTCATATACTCCACTTAGGCATCATATTTTAGTGTTCGAGTTACAGGTTTCCGCCATGTCCATTTATCGTGTCCCTCTGCATCCTCCTTCGCCACCCTGCATCATCACACCACTTTGCTCAGCCTGTGTCATCATTGCCATGGCTGCCATAGCATTCACCACCCCTAGGTCCTGTTTTTTTTAATATGTTTGTGTGTTTCTGCAAGTTGTAGCAACAGGAATCCTCCATTAATCTCCCCCTTCACCACAAAGGTCAACGACGCATCCAAAAATCAGCCTGCAAAGGAAGAGTTTATTAAGGAAATCTTGGGGTAGTGATTGTGATATGACCTCATTAATGTAAATAGAAAGAAAATCTATCGCACCTCTCAGAGCAGTACAAAAGGTAGGTTCTGGTAGCTGAAGACACTAATTTCGCAGCATAAAAATATCAGTGAAAGGCCGAAAGATACAGCTTCCTGCATTTAAGGTCTTGGATTTAAATCCAAATATCGGAAGGTACAATGCTCAGAAAGTAATGTTCTCAAGGTGATATTTCAGTCGATTCCCCTTTAGGGACATACAGAATGTTCACGAAGAATTACCCTCATGCCCTGTTCCTGAAGAGATTTTCTTCCAGTTCATTTATTCCTAGAGGTAGATTGCAAAGTACAAATAATTATATTCAGTCATTCACAGTATGGGCGCGAATTTTTTCTTCCACTTTGTTTCAAATCAGAATATTAAATGTGTATCACCTACCTCACTATCTAGAGCTTTCTATCTCTTCTATAAAAACCAGAAAGAGAGACATTGTAAGGGTTCCAGATTTCTATCAGCAAACTATGCAGTGAAAAGCTCTTGTATACATAATTGTAAAATTTCTGTATGATGGTTCAGAGCCCGTAGGGTCTCAGTGAGGAGGAGTTACATCTGTAATGAGCATTCTGGTCTTTGGTATCTCATAGTATGTAAACCTATTTTATGTGCTTAATACAATTTTTCATTTCATATATCTTCTTCTTGTATCATGATTCTGGAATGTGAGTGGCTCACTGACTTTAGGTAAGGATTCATCCCAGTTGATGCCCATACTTGAATCAGTCAAGCACTTTAAATTGGCCCAGACATGATATAGTGTTTCATATTCATCTCATTCATATTTATGCTATATTAGTTGCTTGAGGACGGTGCTTTTAAAACACCATTGTCATGTATGGATTCTTAGATTGATAAGCCCATATGTGGTTCTGTTGTGTATCTGGGTATCAGCCTCATGTTAACTAGTATCTCCTTGATGTTTTCTTCACTGCATCCACCCTCTGATATTTGATTTCTGTGGTATATTACTTGAATCGGCCCTCTTTACAATAAGTTGTCTCTGAATTGTCTGTTCCTTTATGCTAGAATTTTGCATGTTGTTCTTACGCTATTCTTGTCTCTGTATCAGCTTCTGAGAGAGTTTGGTTCCATTCAAACCATTTTCCTTCTTTTAAAAGAGATAGCAAGAGAGTATTTGGATTGACAACCCAAGGTATATTATATGCTCTTTGCTATGCTAAGATGTCCTAGGCACTGTTCTATGGCAACTCTAGATTGTCTCTAGGAGTGAAAAAATTGTCTACAACATCTTTTTGGCGCCGTTGTCGGGGATCGAATTTAAGAAAATCAGTTCCCCTGGGCCTCGACAAATCATATTCACTCTCTAATCAGGTGAGAATAGAGAGTTGAAGAGTTGCATATCTCTCACCTTGGCGAATCCACTGTTATTTATTTGATAAATCTATTGGTAGTCCTGGCTCCTTGTAAGCCACATTTGAGATCAGATACATCTCACTCAAAGACACCTTACGTGCCTGACCCAGAGAAGATCATTCATAAAAGATTTTGGAAAGAGAGGAAATCAGTTCGTGCTGAAATCCCTGAATATTCTATAGAAGATTATCTGCCCTCTTCTTCTCAAGAAATAAAAATAGAACATCCCGATTCCACCGAGGAAAATCCTGCATATTACTCAGAAAGTCCACCTAGGGAAAGTGCCAGGATTGAAGAAGATTTTCATCCTACTCCCGAGGCTGAGGAAATTAAAGAAGTTACAGAGGTAGCCTTTGTTTATCATGAATTGTTTCCATCCACACCCCAGACCTCTGTAAAGCACATTCTGATTATTGCACATACTCCACTCCCTCTGCCTCCCCTTCCTTCATTTGTACCTCATATTGTTGTACAACCCCCACCTCCTCCAATGGCTAATGTACCAGCTTTTCTCTTGAACAAATATGCTCCACTGGCCTTACCCCAAGTGCTAAATGATATGCCATAGGATTATTTGAAGATTCTGCCTAGATTCAATGGAGAAAATGAAATTGATGCTCAGAAACATCTTGAGACTTTCTTCTCCTTTGCAGAAAACTTAAATGTAGAACATTTAGATGTGGTCTTAAAATTATTTGTGCAATCTTTAGATGGTGAAGCCAAAAAATGGTTCAAGACCTTGGGAAACCGTTCAATGACCACCTGGGATGACATGGAGAATTCTTTTCTCAAGAAATTGGGAGAAAAGAAAGATCATGGATAGTGTCTTACTAAATTCAATACTCGTAAGAAGAAATATAATGAAGGAGTGCCAGAGTTTATTCAAATATTTAACAAGTTATATTTGAGCCTGCCTCCTGAAATGAAGCCTCACCAAACTGCTGCTAAAGTGGTTTTCATAGCAGCCTTTGACTCAGATTTTTGCTTCTCCTTGAGGGAAAGAAAACCTGCCACTTTAGATGATGCTCAGTCAGATGCGCTGGAGTTAGAAGCAAACTTTGCCTCCACTGGGAGATCAAAAGGAAAATTTGAACAGGATACTAGGAGGAGAGGTAAAGAAGAGGTTTCCTCCTCTAAACAGGAGAAGGATTCAGATAAGATGGATGAAATAAGAAATATGATTAAGAAGATGGTTAAAATTGAATTGGAGGCTAAGAGTTTAGCCCCCAAGAATTTTTATAATGCTCCGAACAGAGGATATAACCCCTAGTACAAGAGACCACCCCTGCAAATATTGCCAAGAGAAGCACAAGAGCAACCAGACCAGGTACCACACCCCTTGTACCTAGAAGGTCCAGTAGATAACTCCACTAAAGATTCTGCATATGAACTGGAAGATTCAAATCTTTCTTTCTCAAACAATGATGAAATGGAGTTCCCATTGCAAGAAGAAGAAGAAGTAGAGATTGATCATTATTGTAAACAATTTGCTGATTTCATGCAAGCACAATTCAATGTAAAATATCATCTTAGATCTGCAAGGAAGAGGAACCGGACTCAAGATGAAGAACAGGAGCCACTTCAAAAGGGGGAAACTGCTCAGAAAGAACCTTCAACACAAAAAGCTCCAGAAAAAAGTAAGAGTCCTCTGAACAAGCCTTCACAGTCTAATGACCAAGTCTTCTCTTCTTCAAAAGTAGTCAGTCCTCCCAATACTGAGTCATTGTCAAAAGAAGTTAAGTCCCCAGCTGAAAATAAAGATTCAAAAGAAGTTGTGATAGAAAAGCCTTCCTCTGCTTTTAGTTTACAAAAAGAACTTGAGAAAATTAAGATTACAGTCCCCCTGACTGAACTATTGAAACAACCTGCATATCAATCTCAAGTTACTTGCTTCATACTCCCTCCTGAAGCACCAATAATTCCAGATAGTCTTAACCTCCAAGAAGAAAGACCCCTGGTAGTCTTTGGCCCACATGTCGAGGAGATAGACCCTTCTACTCCTCCTTTTTACGTGTCTTTAGTTATTCATGACCTGCTGTTACACAATTGTATGTTAGATTCTGGGGTTTCCCATATTCTTATGCCTTTGTCAGTCATGGAACAATTAGGATTGCAGATCACACGTCCATAAAAAGACCTCTACTCATTTTATTCCAAAAGAGTTAAATGTTTGGGGATGATTAAAGATTTAGTGGTCAATCTGGCACAAATTCCAGCAAAAAGTGTAGTTATGGACATTGTGGTTGTTGATATCCCAGCGCGCTTTGGCATGTTGCTGTCAAGGTCCTGGTGTACAAAAATTGGTGGGTCACTTAAAATGGACTTAAAATATGCTACTGTCCTAGTCTTTAGAGGCCAAGAGACGAGGTTATACACGGAGACTAGATTTGTTAAAATGGTAACTAAGGCTAACTGCTCAGAGAATTCCCCAGTTTATAACAAAGAGGGAGATTTCTCGTGTTTGATGTTAGAAGAAAATCAAAATTATTCCCATAAGCCCCCCTTCGGTCAAATCCAAGCTGAGCAGCCTTTAGAAGACCAGGAATCAGAAATTTTGACATTACACTTTGATGGAGCAAATTCAAAGGAAGGTAATGGAGCTGGAGTGTTATTAATCTCTCCTACAGGAAAATGGGTGCCACTGTCCTTTAAATTGGAATATGAGGCTACTAATAATGTGGCTAAATATGAAGCACTGCTATTGGGACTGCAAACAACCAGGAACATGAATATAAAGAATTTGAAAGTTCTGGGAGATTCTGAATTGGTTGTTAGACAGGTTAGAAATCAATGCCAAACTAGACATCCTCAGCTGAGAGCCTACAGGAATGAAGTATGGGACATGGTGGAGAATTTATTCTCAGCATTTAATATACAGTTCATGCCCCGGGAGCAGAACAGAATAGCGGACTCTCTTGCCGTAGCTGCCAGTACATTCCGTCCTCCTCAGAACCCACTCTTGAGGTATGAAATTGAGGTACGTTATAGACCATCAATTCCAGATAATATTAAGCATTGGAAAGTATTTGAATATGAGGAAAAGATGAAGAGATTCCTGGAAACGGTGGGAGAGTTCTCTAATATGGAGATTGATGACAGTGAGGAAGAGAAAACTGAGAACATTGCAGAAAACAGATGGGAAGAAAAAATAGCAGGTAATAAAGTGCTGCAGCTGAAAGGAAATGTTATCCCTAGAGAGCTATTGCCCCTAGAAATATTATTTGATAAAAATGATGTTCCATTGTAGCACAGTAAAGTAATAGAAGAAAATCAAGTAGAAGACTTGAATTTGGGCACTGATGCTGAGCCCAAAATCGTAAAATTATCCAAAAAAGTTTCAGAGGAATATAAAAGAAAATACTTGAAATTATTTCAATCATATAAAGATGTATTTGCATGGTCCTATCAGGACCTAAAAACTTTTGATGTTAAGACAATGCAGCATAAAATTCCTCTGAGGGAAGATGCAAAACCATATAAGCAGAAGCTCAGACAGATAAATCCTTTGCTACTCCCTTCAATTGAAAAAGAAATCAAGAAGCTGCTACAGGCCAAAATAATTGTGCCACTAAGATACTCTGAATGGGTCGCTAACCTGGTTCCTGTTCACAAAAATAATGGAGAAATAAGATTATGTGTGGATTTCAGGAATTTAAATAGAGCATCTTTAAAGGATAATTATCCACTGCCTAAGATGGATCACATCCTGCAGAAAGTGGTGGGAGCATATAGAATGTCAATGATGGATGGTTTTTCTGGTTATAATCAGGTGGCTGTGTTACCAGAAGATCAAAAGAAGACTGCTTTCACCATGCCATGGGGAACATTCATGTATGCCAGGATGCCTTTTGGATTAATCAATGCAGGAACCACCTTTCAAAGGGATATGGATATTGCTTTTGTTGGTGAACAGGATAAATTATTGGTGGTATACCTTGATGATATTACAGTATTTTCCAAGAATGATGATGAGCATACTGAGCATTTACGGAGAAATTTTGAAAAATGCAGAAGGTATGGCCTTTCTCTTAATCCACAAAAAAAATTATTTGCATTAGAGGAAGGCAAACTTTTAGGGCACATTGTGACTAAGGATGGTGTGCAAATAGACCCTAAAAGAGTTGAGGTGATAAATAGTATTTCTCTACCAAGAAATAAGAAAGAAGTACAATTATTTTTAGGCCGAATCAATTTTCTGAGAAGATTTATTCCTAATTATGCCGAGATAGTTAGGCATATAACTGATATGCTTAAAAAGAACAATGAGGTGAAATGGTCCCAAGAATATAGAGACGCATTCACAAGGATAAAACAGGCATTTTCTGAAGCTCCTGTGCTAGATGGGCCTGATTATACAAAGCCATTTATGATCTTTTCATTTGCTTCACCTCATACAGTAGCTGGAGTCTTGTTGTAGAAAAATGAAGATGGATATGAGCAGCCAATAGCCTTTTTCAGTCAAGTATTGCATGATGCAGAATTGAAGTATAACATACTAGAAAAATAGGCATATGCCCTGGTGAAGTCTCTCAAAGCCTTTAGAACATATGTTTTGCAATCCCACATTACTGCATATGTTCCTACAACAGCTGTCAAAGATATCCTCGTTCAAGGATATAGTGAAGGCAAAAGAGGAAGGTGGATTGCAAAAATACAAGAGTACGATCTGGACATAAGACCCACTAAGCTGGTTAAAGGACAAGGGCTAGCCAAAATTTTGTCTGAATCAAATCATCAGGCTCTAGGTATAAATTTATCCATGATAGTGAGTGAGGAGTCTGAGAAAGTATAAGAGCAGCATGGACTAGAGATGGCTACTCAAAAAATACATATGAAATACTTCATTAGTCCTTGGTACAAAGAAATAGTTGAATATCTTTTAACACTCAGCTGTCCCCCAAGTTGTGACAAGGTAAAATACAGAGATGTAAGAATGAAATCACAGAAATTCATAGTTGCAAATGGGCAGCTATATTGGAGAGATCCTTCAGGCATACTACTATTATGCCTTACAGAAAATGAAGTGGAAAATATAATGATAGAATTTCATGAAGGAATCTATGGAGGACATTATAGCTGGAGGGCTACAACCCACAAAATCTTGAAGGCTAGTTTCTACTAGCAAAAATTATTTGGAGATGTTTTCGCTTGGGTCAGAGCATGTGATAAGTGCCAAAGATTTGCAGAATGACATAAACTAGTAGCTCTGCCCTTGATTCCTGTTCATGTAAATGAACCATTTCAGAAATGGGGATTAGATTTTATAGGGGAAATACATCCCCCATCAAGTGGCCAACATAAATGGATACTAACAGCCATAGATTATTTTACAAAATGGGTAGAAGCCATACCTGCAAGAAATGCTACAGATACTGTGATAATCAAATTTATGGAAGAAAATATCATATATAGGTTTGGTTGTCCTACTATAATTGTAACTGATAATGCACAAGCCTTCAAGTCTGCAAGATTCATAAATTTCTGCCAGCAGTATAACATTATATTGAATCACTCCACAGCTTACTATCCACAAGGGAATGGCTTGGCAGAATCCTCTAATAAGACCCTGGCGAAGGCCTTGAAGAAGACTATAAATGAGAATCAGAAGAATTGGGATTCCCAATTAAAGTTTTCTCTATGGGCGAATAGGATAACCAACAAGAGAGTAACAGCAAAATCTCCCTATGAATTAGTATATGGACGAGCAGCCGTGTTCCGTGTGCAGTTAGCTTCGCCAGTGGCACGTTTCATGCAGGAAAATCAGGAAGAGTCAGATGATATGGTCAGAAGGATAAATCAATTGGTGGAATTAGAGGAAACACGAGATCAGGTGAATCAAAGGCTGGCATAATATCAGGAGAAGATGACAAACATTTTTGATCGGCATGCAAAAGATCGAGAATTGCAAATTGGTGACCTGGTTCTGAGATGGGATGTCCGGAGGGCTGAAAAAGGAAAGCACGGGAAATTTGACCCCCCCTGGTTTGGCCCATTTAAAGTTGTGGAACAGGGAGGTAACAACACGTTCATATTCGAAAACTTACAGGGTGATCTTCTTGACTCCCTTGTAAATGGACAATTTCTCAAGCCACACTTCCAATTTTGATTCAGGCAAAACAAGCCTGATGTATCATACTATATATACATTTTGCTTGAGTTTTGGTTTGATGAGTATTAAGATATGCACAGAAATAATCAGTGGTCTGTAGGTTCTCAACGTGTTCACGGAGGAACGTGCCATCCCCAGCTGGAGCCAATGTTATCCATGTTTCCCCCTCATTTAAATCTTTGGCCTAATGTTCCTCATAAACCCTTAAAATCAGCTATCGTGGCCTAAAACACTCACATTCTATCTATCGTTATCCTTCCTGCGCACAAAAATACATCATTCAAAGATTAAACCTCCAATTAAAATCTATATCAGGCCTAGCCCTTGGGGCCTCAGCCCCCTTTGTTTCGATCCCCATGTGACTCGTGTGCATAACCGTGTGCCAAATTGAATGGGGCTCATCGCCTTATGTTTTCGGGCCAAACCGTAGCCATCCAATCTCAATCAAATCGACGGCCTGTAATCAAATTATCCATGGTGGCCCCCACGCCCGAAAACCGGTGGTTTATTCCGCACCACCATTGCTGGGCGAGCGGTATTTCCCTTGGAGCCAGCGATTCCATATATTGCATGACAAGTGTCCTCATGTACGATCTCCAAACCTCCCATTTCACGTGTTAAAGGTCCAACCAAAGACAGGCAGCGAAATTCATCAGCGCCATTGGATCTGTCAGCCTTCATCCAATGGTGGCCGTCCTCCAAAGTCGCACAAGATTTAACACAAGTTACATAATGCTTGGGTCCACCATTCCGCCGCTATACAATGCATTTTCAACCGTTGATTTCATTTTTGATAGCGTGGCCCTAAATTATTGTCACTCCCCTCTGACCAACCGAGTCTGTTTCCATGTCACCCCCTCCACTTGACCTTTCGTACTACCATATGGCATTGGCATTACCCTCCACCATTCATATACTCCACTTAGGCATCATATTTCAGTGTTCAAGTTACGAGTTTCCGCCATGTCCATTTATCGGGTCCCTCTGCATCCTCCTTCGCCACCCTACATCATCACACCACTTTGCTCAGCCTGTGTCTTCATTGCCATGGCCGCCATAGCATTCACCACCCCTGGGTCCTGTTTTTTTTAATATGTTTGTGTGTTTTTGCAGGTTGCAGCAACAGGAATCCTCCATTAATCTCCCCCTTCACCACAGAGGTCAAGGACGCATCCAAAAATCGGCCTGCAAAGGAAGAGTTTATTAAGGAAATATTGGGGTAGTGGTTTTGATATGACCTCATTAATGGAAATAGAAAGAAAATCTATCGCACCTCTCAGAGCAGTACAAAAGGTAGGTTCTGGTAGCTGAAGACACTAATTTCACAGCATAAAAATATCAGTGAAAGGCCGAAAGATACAGCTTACTGCATTTAAGGTCTTGGATTTAAATCCAAATATCAGAAGGTACAGTGCTCAGAAAGCAATGTTCTCAAGGTGATATTTCAGTCGAGTCCCCTTCAGGGACGTACAGAATTTTCACGAAGAATTACCCTCATGCCCTATTCCTGAAGAGATTTTCTTCCAGTTCATTTATTCCTAGAGGTAGATTGCAAAGTACAAATAATTATATTCAGTCATTCACAGTATGGGCATGAATGTTTTCCGCCACTTTGTTTCAAATCAGACTATTAAATGTGTATCACCTATCTCACTATCTAGAGCTTTCTATCTCTTCTATAAAAATCAGAAAGAGAGACATTGTAAGGGTTCCAGATTTCTATCAGCAAACTATGCAGTGAGAAGCTCTTGTATACATAATTGTAAAATTTCTATATGATGGTTCATAGCCCGTAGGGTCTCAGTGAGGAGGAGTTATATCTGTAATGAGGATTCTGGTCTTTGGTATCTCACAGTATGTAAACCTCTTTTATGTGCTTAATACAATTTTTCATTTCATATATCTTCTTCTTGTATCGTGATTCTGGAATGCGAGTGGCTCACTGACTTTAGGTAAGGATTCATCCCAGTTGATGCCCATACTTAAATCAGTCAAGCACTTTAAATTGGCCCAGACATGATATAGTGTTTCATATTCATCTCATTCATATTTCTGCTATATTATTTACTTGAGGAGGGTGCTTTTAAAACGCCATTGTCATGTATGGATTCTTAGATTGATAAGCCCATATGTGGTTCTGTTGTGTATTCGGGTATCAGCCTCATGTTAACTAGTATCTCCTTGATGTTTTCTTCACTGCATCCACCCTCTGATATTTGATTTCTGTGGTATATTACTTGAATCGACCCTCTTTACAGTAAGCTGTCTCTGAATTGTCTGTTCCTTTATGCTGGAATTTTGCATGTTGTTCTTACGCTATTCTTGTCTCTGTATTAGCTTCTGAGAGAGTTTGGTTCCATTCAAACCATTTTCCTTCTTTTAAAAGAGATAGCAGGAGAGTATTTGGATTGACAACCCAAGTTATATTATATGCTCTTTGCTATGCTAAGATGTCCTAGGCACTGGTCTATGGCAACTCTAGACTGTCTCTAGGAGTGACAAAATTGTCTACAACACTATGAAGTATAAATACAGATTATTTAATATTAGATGGCGTGTAATGGATATTTTATAACCTATATAATGCAAAAAATAATTATGTGTGAAAACATCCATCAAATCTATTGCACATTGAATAAAATATTGAGGCGAAAACGTTTAAAAATGTTTACATTGGATTTTAATAAATTATAGCTTATTAATGTATATAATATTTTTTATTTATTTTAATTTCTAAAATTATTTTAAGTGGTTTTCTTCAAATTGATCAGATTTTTATCTTTTTGAAAAGAAGTTGATTTTGACCACTAGTGTTTGTCTTATTATTTGTCGATTACTACCATTACTACATAAATGAGTAAATTAGAATTTTAGCGATCAACTTTTAATAATGAGTGCTCTAACAATAGACTTTTACAAAAGGATTGGTTTTTACCACATGCATTGTAAAATTACTTGAATTTAAAGAAGATAGACCACCTTAAACCATAAATTATTTTTTAACTTATTTTTTGAATGACGTCATATTAAAAGAAAAATGTCCTTTTTATATTATAAAATGAAAGAAAGGAATTAGTGGATAATAGCAACACTAAAATAGGACACATGGATGCCCTAAATTAACCTGGAAACCTTTATGGAAAAAAAAATTCTTGATATTAGATTTATTAATCATTAGGCCAAATCCATCTCATAGGCCAAATGGTTGTGCTGGGAAGGGAAAATATTTGCCTTATGTGACATTAAATATAGAAAAATACTACCTCAACATTTACTTTTGTGGTATAAGGAGCAGTAGAAACAATACCAAGTTGTAATAATGTTAAAGGATCTTCGTGAGCATAAGAGAGGAAAGGATTTTCAGGACATTATGAATCTGGCTTCAAGAATGTCCCATCAAATGTGGTTCAAATAAGTCATGATGTTTGGTCTTTACTTCAGGTTTTGGAGGCCTAATGCCCCAAAGAAAAAAATATCACTGGCTTTCCAAAATGGGTGAAATTTTTCTCTACAATCTTAATAATAGAAAAAATATGATCATATGTGTCACTGCTTTGCAGTGACATAACAATACTTATCTTGACTTAGTATTTATCAAGTGTCTAGAGATTAAATTCGTCAAGGTGAAAAATTTTTTAATGCAAAATTTGAGGAGAGAGTTGATCTCTTTTGATTCTTAATAGATTCAGAGTTATGATGGATTAGACTATATGTATATGAGAGAGAGGAATTTCATGGAAAAAAATGGGTTTTCAAAATTTAGAACTTAAAAATAGTTGGTAATTTGACCAAATAAAAGCGTTTATATAACATAACATTATAACATCTTTTCTATACTAGACTAGAAAGTGCTTGTTGGAAAAATTAAACATAAAGCTAAATATATCTATCCCTTTAGTTTTGTAGAAAACAAAGAAATTATCACTTTAATTAATAGTTATACTCATGTTTATTAAGTGCGAAAGTAAAGATTTATTTTTTGAAAAAATAAGGTTGCGTAGTAATATTTAAACTGAAGATGTTCCTATGATGGGTTTGATTGGGCAGATCTATCTCCATCATCATCTATCCAATAATTTTTTACCATGTGGAATTTTGAATCATGTGTGTCTGATAAAGCCCTGACTGGCCAACAAGCCGAAAATAAGTGACAGAGCTTAGCTTCAAATATGGCTTCGAGTTCGGGTACTATGGATGTCCTTGCAAGCAAACATTTGTATGTTGAGAAAAATGATAAAGAATTTTTCTCCAACTTGTTGAACTTCATTCTGGAATTTTTGTAGAGGGGTATACTAAATTGCTTCTTTTTGCACTGATTTAATATCTTAATCTTTGGAATTTTGAAACCAAATCACATAATTGTTCATAGGCTTGAGTCGTAATGACTAGAACGAATAATCTGTCATTATTACCAACAGATATGGAAAGGTAATAAATAAGGAAATGGACTACTCTTATGTTTTATTGATGGTATTTGTTTCTTCTGTCAGGTGATTAATTTATTCAAGGTAATTGAACTCCTCAATGTGTGGATTTTTGATTCCCTTGATGGTTTACATGCATGATTTAATTGCTACTGAATGGCATAATGCATAAATTGAAATAGGGGAACAACACTCTTATATATTATGGAGCATTCTATATATTATAGTAATAGTAATAGTAAAATACACAAGAGCCCCGATGAGTTAGAATTTAGATATAGATTGGAGGCACTTAAAACTTACAAAGAGGACATACATTTTATAGATGATTCATTGTTCCTCGGAAAAGAAGGAAAGTAAATTTTCCAACTCTGGAATTTATTACAAATGTTGTAGAGCCAACTTCTATGAAGAAAAAATTATGATCCTGAGATTGGGACCAAATTCAAGGGTGACAATCCTATGATATTTGGAAAAGTATTAAAAAGGAACACCATTGGAAATATATATTCATGCCAAACATATATCAAAAGCCACAATGAGATCTATGTAGACAACAAGTATATTATCTCAAAGACCTCATTTTTTGTTCAACAATCCCCTTGCTCTCAGAGAAGAGAGGTTGATCTTGAAAACGAAGACCCCGAAATGGAGGGTGAGAAACAAGGAAATAAAAATGAGAACCATGCAACAGAAAATTTATCTATTCCATTTGGGAGGAACTCTCGTGGGCTGGCTCAGATTATTCCATCACATTTATGTCATTATATACTTGAACCATGGAAAAAGAGGCAAACTAAAGGTCAAACCTCTAGAAAATCCACTACTTGCTTTTGAAGGAGTTGAATCCCCCTAACCAACTGGTGTTGTCCACCCTCTTGATCTCCTCTCTATTTGAATCCATTTCAAATTTATGTTAGGTCATGTGGTCAGTGCCCAATTAATATCCTCATTCATACACAAAATATCAATTAGCAGTGACCACCTCAAAATTCCATTCAAGAGGGTGATTAATTTACTCAGTTGCATTATGTAAGTCCTATTGTTGGTTCTAAGATGGAAATTTTTTCTTCATGTCCTTCTAGTAAGACACCATTTCTTAGTTACCAGGATATGATCCAGATTCTACAAGACAGAAAAAACACTTCTCGTTTTGTCTCATACCTTCATTCCCATGTCCAACTCTTCAAACCAATTAAAAATAGCTAAATTTTCAGCTTGGTGATTCTTCAATGCTAGCTGTGCCACTTTCTTAGCTTCTTCCTTATAATCGATTCCACTCGAGGGTTGAATTGAATGGTCAACATAATCTCTCAGCTCATTGTTGCTAGGAAACTCACTGTTATTCTGATGGTATAACTTCCAGAAAGAGCAAACTAAAATCAGAGAAGAAAAAATATTATAAGCAGCATGGCAACCACTCCACAGAAGAGATATAGTGGAACTTGCCATTGCAATTGTGAAAAATCCGTAGTGCTGTTGTTTCTGGTACATTTATTCATTGAATATATCTTCAGTGCTTTCTCTTTCTTCCTTTGAGATATAACTGAATATTGCAACGCAGGCAGTTATAACAATGGGGATTTGTAAAAGTTAAGAATCTCAATTTCTGAAACTAGAGTTTGTAGTTTGGGATGTAAAGGTGAAGGGAGGTAAAGTCAGGCTTGTAGTGCATTTTCCAAAAGAGCATCATTGTGTTCTTTCCCTTTTCATTCATACAAAGATTACTTGCAGAAATAGGATGGAAAAGAGTTTTGAACAATTCCACCCAACATTGGATCATTGATGACACCAAATTAACTGAGATTACAGGTATTATCATCAAATTCTTCATGCCCGAATATTTTTCATGTGTAACAGGGTGATTTGTGTGGAATTTTCTTCCATAAGACATACAAGAAAGTGTCGATGACACCAAAAGTGATATTCCATAGTTTTGAGATTGTGTTACTTCTCTATCTTTCTCATATTCCATATCCAATCAGTACAGTAATCAAAGAAAAGGGATCCTTCAAACAATCACTAAAATACCAATGAAATGTAGATTTACAAGCCTCCAGTAAGTTGACAAAATTTTCACTTATAATTTGCTTCGAATTATTATCTAAAGACAGTGGAGTACAGTAATCAAAGAGAATGGATACATGAAACAATTATAATAATTTCCCTTCACAATGGCTTCCTACTTGTTAGTAAGTTGACAAAATTTTCACTTATAATTTTCTTCGAATTATTATCTAAAGACAGTGGAGTACAGTAATCAGAGAGAATGGATACATGAAACAATTATAATAATTTCCCTTCACAATGGCTTCCTACTTGTGAGAAAGGTCTTGGTTAAAATATAAAGGACCAATAAGTTTACAAACAAGGTTTTTGGAAGTGAGCAAGATTCAATAATAAGAAAACTGAATAATTATAGAAATTTAAATTTTTAGCTTGTCATCAAGGCCGATGATTCACAATTAATTTAAATAAAGTCAGCACCTATCATAACTAGCAAGAACACAGCAGCAAGAAATTGGAAAGAAACGAATCTAATACTTGTTTTGAGGGTTAATCACTATTTACCCTTGGTCTTATAAAGCATATGCTAGAAATTCTCTTCTTTAACATCTGATCAACAGTGATAACCATCACACAATTTATCAAGTTATTCTACTTCATTGGAAGAAATGTCAATCATTCCATAATGTTTGTATCTTGTTTAGCATGGAATGAAAATTAATTTATTTAACAGTGCATTTAACAAAACATTACATTCCCATCATTTGGTGATAAGAAAATCGGATCCGAAACAGTTTCCAAAGTGACAACTTCTAAGAAAGGAGTAGTCTTGAAGTGAGAACAGTATGTGGGGATCATACAAATATGGGTGCATAACATCCCAAACAGATTGCGAGTCCAGATAAAGAAAAATCAACAGATCAGCCCTTAATAAGGGAAATGTTGCCATCTGTTTCTGAACTCATCAGGATTGAAGAAAAAAGATAATAATAATAGACAAAAACATGCTTGCTTGATGTGTCTAATGTTGGCCCTGTAGAAAGATCTAAGCCATTTCATCTTATGAGAATAAAAACTATGATGTTATGAAAGAAACAACAAGAAGAAACCGGCTCTCCTGATGCACAATTATGACATTTAGATGTCAGTCTTCAGATCAGGCTCGCTTGTGAAAACCAAGTGTGAACCCATGACTGCTCCAAAAGGTGCACAATATTGATGATGAATGTGGATCCAACCAAAACGAAAGCCAGCTCGCCTACAAAACCAACATAAGAAAAATAAATTGTGCCAAATTCAAACAATATTATCTAAATCGCTATTGTCAGGAAACATCCACCGTCCAATTACATCACGTTTCTGCAAGCTTGCCACCCTCCTATGCAAGTCTTCATAGTCCAAATAAATTTCATTTATCTCCATCCTGTGTTTCTAATATTTCTTCTTGTTCTTGCGTCATCTTATGCGTATATTTCTATTACAGCATTCTTGGGAGCTCGTGGTTTCCAGCTTGCTGTTACCAAAAGCACTTTGGATGATGAAATCATCAATCTCATGTTCAATTGACTGCTCCTCCTGAGTCGGTGTTGATTTTAATACATCCATAACTTTATTGCTAGGTGAAGGCTTCCAAGCGTGTTAATAACCTTGCCTGATGTTCTAATCCGTTAGAAGTACAGTGATATATCAGTGCCGTCACTGTAAAAAAATAGTACATTGATTCTGTAATACAGCTACATCAGGGGACACTCCTAAGGAGTTCGGCCAAAAAGATGGACAAATAGCCAAAACAAATGGTATTTTTGCATGAGTTAGGAAGGATAAGACAAATATTAATATGGGCGAAGAAAACACGCTCTCATCCAAGATAGGAAAAGTACATCTAAAAGGAAAAGAGGAATAAAGAAGGTAGCGACACAGACCAAAATAACCCCACAATCAGGTGTCAGATATCAGGTGCCACCACACCTCATGTCGTGGGTGAGTACCTAAAAGAGGACTAAATGAAGAGGATAGGGAGAATCCGAAAGAGGAAAGTCTAATCCCAAGGGGACCCTCCCCCTAATCTTCTAAGTAGACAAAATCCCAATGACCACCCAAAGACAGATTTGTCAGTCACTTAAAAAAAATTTGTCAGTAACTTAATAGACTGATGAAATCAGAAAGCCGCCACTACAATAAAATATTCAGGAAAAAACTATTCACATAATGAGGCATGATAGTCCCATAGGGTAAATATTCCAGCGGATCATCTGAGCACTCAATCTAATATAGTCTGGCAGCCCATATTTAGTAATTGTCAGTGTACATAAAAGAGGTAGTCTGCATACAACCTCGAGAGAAAGAAGAAGCTATGTGATTCTGAAAAACTCAAAGATGCCAAGTACAGAGCCTAATCCCTTCCATGTTCAAACGACCATAAGTTATTAATATTTGACACCTCCTTACCAACCAATCTGGCTGCATTCAGTTATCAACATCCGAATTGCATCCCCTAGAAGTATAACTCCGGACTGTCATCCCGAAAAAAATTTGAAATTAACCTAAAATGTATCACCGAAAATACAAGGATGGAAAGGAGCAATCAGAAAAACCAGGCAGAAATAGTATGCCATTAAAAATGATAGCAACATCAACAATAACACCCAGGAACAACCCACCACCTTTCACATAATCGTAAACCAAAATTTTTACAGGGCCTAGATATGACTAGACTATCTACCCACTTTCTCCATAGAGTACTCCATCTTGAAAAACACGTAGATTCCAGATTGTTTGAATCCTATGATGACTCCTGTGATGAAGAGGGTTGGTGTAACATATACACCTCCTGGCTAATCATTCGACTTGTGTTGGTTATATATGGAAATACGAATATAGATGGCAATGAGTAAGAGAAAAACTATCATAACAATCTCAAAGCCATCCATATAATTCATACCTAACCATCTAAATCTATTACATCCACATAATCAAGCAATAGCCAGATTCCAACCAATAGCATGACCACTCCCACAAGTCTTGCCTCTCCTCAAAAAAGACGACGTCCGTGACTCCACTCTCCAAATTCAAAATCTCCTTCCTACAGGGAGCCTCCTCATTCCTTGAGAGCTCCTTCAAATGACCAGAATCTGAGGGAAGTAGAGATGGGAAATGGGATTCGTGAAAACGACAGTGCAGAATGCCGCGCGAATGAAGAATTTTGGAGTTATATTATTAAAATAAAACACTCGGACGAGAGTTATAAAAACTCTCGGCCGAGAGTTTTATTGAATGTTATATATATATAAGTTTTATGAAATGTTTCAATAAAAAATCGACGCAATTTTTCGGTCGACAGTTTTCTCGCGCGAAAGTTTGCACACAACTCTAACGAAAATTGTGAAGGTCAGAATTCTTTTTCCATAGCTCAATCTTGCATCAATATGAAACTTCGATCATAGTTTTGACCCTACAACTTCGTCCTAAAACTTTGTCCTGCAAATTTTTCCTGTAGTTTAGAAATTTCCACATATGTAGCTTGTAAATTTTCCACATATAAAATTTTTGCTATGTTACTTATATTTTTCATTGAATTTAGCAGAATAAATTGGGAAACTTTGGTGCGTTTATCCACCACCACTATTATAAAATCATTCCTCTTTGTTGTTCTAGGAAAAATAGTAATGAATTCAATTGGCACTACATCCGTTTCCACTTGGGAATGGGTATTGGTCACTAACAAACCAACTGGGTGCTTATGATCAACCTTAACTCGTTGACATTCTACACACCTGGTTATGTAATTAGTCATTTTATTCTTTAGATCTAGCCAAAAGGATTGAATTTTAATTGTTGCAATACTCTTCTAGTAATGATTTCTTTGCTCAATTCATAGCCCTTGTATTTTGGCTACGAATTTTCCTTGTGTGGGTTACTCTTAATTTCCACATACTGCTAGTTTAAATTACCATTAATAAAATTATAATTATTAAATAATACCTGCAAACACTTATAGATGTAGCATGCATAGCATGCACCCTTATGTTGAGTGCATTAACTGCTTTATTCTCCTTCCCCTTTATGTGCTTAATCTCAAAGTCATATTCAACCAATATCACAACCATATAATTTGTTTGGCATTTAAATTTGGTTCTTCAAACAAATTTCGCAAACCACCGTACTCAGTCTACAATTCAAATCTCCTACCCATGAGTTACTAATGCCTCCACATTTTTAGAGCATGTATGATATCTTACAGCTCCAAATAATGGGGAACATAGCTACTCTCATGTTCTTTTAATTTTATGGACTCATATCATATTACATGCCCATTTTTCATGAGAACTCCACCCAATCCTTCCTTACATGCATCTGTGCACACAAGAAAGTCTTCATTCAGATATATTATTTTCAATATGGGTGCACTCGTTAGAAAAGCCTATAAATGTTGAAAGGATTCTTCATGAAAGCTAGGTGATAGTTCAAAATTTACGCCCTTCTTTTGCAAAGAAGTGATGGAATTGGATATCCTTGAAAACCCTTTAATAAATCTTCTATTATAAAGGTGTGAATAGAGAGATTTAGACCTGAACTAGTCCAACCTAAATTTGTTTTGATAATTTTAGTGCCTAAAACAATAGTCAAAGCTATTGTGATTGTTGAATGCATAGTTTCTTGTGACTTGGGGCGAGAACCATGGTCGTAACAACTCTTATTGAATCTCAGGTATCATGGATTCCACTAGTTATCTTCTTGAGTTGTTGTGGCTCATTGGTTGATGGTCCAATGGGACTAATCCCTAGGAACTTAACAAAAAAATTGGCGACTCCGCTGGGGATTTTCCCCATAGTTTCCGGACTATTTCTTCCCTCCTTTCTTCTTTCCTCTGTTCACAGATCCTTCCGACCAGTTTTTATGCCCAGTAGACATGTCAAACGCTCACAGAGTTCAATCCTATTTCTGTTTGGCCATCTGAAGAACCTTTCCCTGGTTAATGTTGTCTCTGCATATTTTCCAGTGCATTATAACGTTGTCTCTGCTTAAATACAGTGCGTTATAATGCTATATTTACTCATAGACAGTGCATTACTCAGCCAAAACTTGTTGTTCACTCCCGTGATTGTGTTTTTGGTTGCTGAGTTTTTGGCCAGCAGTATATTTCACTGACTGAATCCCTGTGCTTGTCTACTAAGCTAGCATTTCTATTTATTTGTTCTTTTTTGGAAAGTTAGTGTTAAAAGCATTCACTCTATAAAAGGAGATTTTTTTTTTTATCATTTTTCTGCATCTAGTTGAGTTAATTCTGAAATTTTCATTCTATAGACTGTTAAGAAGAGGTAAATAGAAGTCTGAATCTTTAAAGATGAACTGAGTTATTTGAATTTTAGTGCATGGATGTTGAAAAGAAACCTCTCCTTGTAGAAATACTCTTCATCGAATTGAATATTTAGAGCATGTTTTGCATGGTCTCTTGAGTCAGAGTCTCATTATATTTCATACGTCCACTCCACGTCCACTCCCCCTCCACAAGACTAATAATAAAGTACATTAAGAATAAAGCGATAATAAAATCATTCAAATCCTTTTTGAGCTCACACAAACAGTAGTTCAGGCTAGGATATTGGGTTAGGAACAGTGAGAAAATTACCCAAGATCTCAAAACTTGAAACTAGAGTCATTAACAAGCAAAATCCTACTGTACTCATATTATCGGGGCCGTTCCTTTACCGAAGCTCAGTGCGAGACAACACTTGGGTGCACAAGAAGGTAGCCCACCTTCGAATGCATCCTGTGGGTGTGTTATATATTGGGGTTCCCTTCGGGGATGTCGAAACTAGATTGGGGATCTAGGTATTCTGCCCATATAGCACACTGTCCTTGACCGTGGGCCCCCCTGATGATGTCTGTGATTTGAGGTATCCTTAGTGGCCATAATTTTTATGGACTTACACAAGGTGACTGGGACGGGCTGTCCTGGTACCTGAAACAGACAGACCCACTATGTCTTCAGTCTTTAGGAGGGTACTCTTCTTCATGAGAGTGCTTACACCTATCGTCTGAGGTTCGAGCGAAGCTCTAGAGTGACCACAACTGTACTTTTGACCAACCCTCCATGTACACTATTGTGATACTGGATTTCATCACCAGCGAACGGTAGTACTCAGACAGGGCACCCTATTCTGGCTGCTTGTTGATTGATTTTAGAGAGTCTTTGTTTTTTCTTTTTTAGGTGTGTGGTTACTGTCATTGAGACTTTATAATACATCACAATTTAATAAAAAAATTTAAAATTAAACTGGTCACCGCGGCATCCCCTGACCCACGTCGTCTGTCCTGATGACAGCAAGGCCTACCTCCTCTCACTATTGAGGAAGAACTGAACCTTGGTGAACCCGGGCCTTCTACGGAAGAGCAGTCTCCTCTGAATAATCTTGATTATCACATAACCTTGTATCATCGGGAATTTCCAGAGGATCCTTTCACTGAAGGGGTTGTACCTCATTGCAATCCTCCGCTCACTGATCCGTTGGGGCCTGTGATAATTCAGATTCCACCACGCCAAGATATGTCTTCGGCAACACAAACATCCATTTCACCACTGGCATCCACAGGGTCGATGCCAATGGCGACCATCCCAGGTTCGCCACCATCCTCCCCACGAGTGGTCAGTTCTATGCCATCACTGGGTAACCCCAGTAGTCAACATATACCTAACCCCAACCCTATGATCATCACAACTACCAGTAGCTTATCGAACCCTTCGGCATCTACTCCTACTGTGACCACGTTGGGAACCACGGTAGCTCCTCCCATGAATATGAATACTTCGGTACCTTTCAGCAACCCTTTCGGCTGGAACCCTCTGTTGAGTTCAAACTCCTTGGCCACTATACTAGGGGGCAGTGTTATCAACACGCAGGTAGCAGGGAACATTTCACTTCCTCTGCAATCCTCGGGAAAAATGGGACAATCTATTGTCAATACTTTTCCCTTAAGTGGTTCAAATATAGGTGTAGGGTATATGCCATTGCCAAACTATGAAAGTAGTAGCATGCCTCCGGGAAACTCTATTGCATCAATTTGGACTAACCAACCCCAACCTCCATCTGGAATGGGAGGGCACTTTTATGCTGGGGGCAACCAACCATTCACCCCTCAATACAATATGCCCTATGGACAACAACAGTATGTCCCTACTCCCCTACCTATCGGAAAATTTTATCAAAGTCCCACTTATCCTCCTGGTAACACGTTGATGGGTGGACCCTATGGCCTAAGTAGTCAGCCCATACTGCCTTGGTTAGATTCGGGGGAAAATCCACAATTGCCATTTTTGGCAGCCTTGGACATCCCTGATATCCATAAACTGACTAACGACCCCATCAACCACAACCCACTTTGGCCTCCAGTACCGCATAAGATTCCTTCTGACATCCCGAAGTTCGACGGGAAACACAGATACTTGCAAATATCAATGGCAGGTAGTCTTGTGTTTGATCAGGGGTCTTCATCATTGGCTCCTGGTCAAATGTTAGATAGGACATATGTTATGTTAAAAGTTACACGGGTGCTTTGAATGATTGCAGGACTAAGATTTGGAGCTGGTGAAGAAGGACTCTTGCTTTGCTGCCTAGTGCTCTCCAAGGGACTCCAAGATTTTCAAAGAAGTAATTCTATATCGCATTCTATCAAGTTATTTTAAGTTAATATGAACATGCTCATGCCATAGTTTCCATGCCAAGTTATTTTAAGTTAATTTGAAATAATTCTACTTACACATCACCTACCATAGGTTTTGACATCTCGTTTACTACTACCACTAAGAACTTGTCACATGCCCACCTAATCATCTGATTTCCATGCGTCACTAGCTATTTATTTGGCCTATCAAAAGTGCTAAAATCACCTGTAATGTGTGAGCCCCTCAAGCTACCATGTGAGCTTCTTCAGCCATGTCATCACGACTTCGACCTCTTACCCATGTCACTGCCACCTGACATCCATGTAAACAATGTTTTTGGATTTCCAAATGTGTTAGGATTGTTTTTTTTGGAGGGTTTTTGTTTCAATGCTTTATTGGGCTTTGGCCAATGTCCTGATGACCCAATCATCCGATGCAATCTGAGGCTATAGGTGCTAGCCAATGGGGTTTTTTGGCCAGGGGAAATGACCAAAGGTTGATCTATCTTACCAACCTTCTTCTAATTAGCTCTCCCTCTTGAGCCTGGCTTTTAGGGGTGACTGTCAATCTAGTGAGGGTGCTCCAATCTATTTTCTGTGCACAAAATTTTTTTTGGCAAAAAAAAAAAAATTCAAGTTTTTTGGGTGGGAAATATTTTTTGAAAGTTTTTGTGGGTGCAAATTTTTTTTTTGAAATGTTTTTGGGTGCATGCATGAAATATTTTTGCATAATGTCTCTATGAAGACATGGAGTATTTTTGCAATCTTGCAATCTATGAAAGCATGAAGTACTTAGTCTGAACTCTTTATGTTTTGTTAGGTATTTGGTCCAAATAGAATTGGATTTTAGGTTTCCAATTTTGTGAACATGGGAAACCAAAGGAATTGCATATCAAGGTACGATCGAAAAAGAAAAGATTTGAAGGATAAAAATGAGAAATTACAAAAAAAATGGCGAGAGGAAAGGGAAAGATTAAGGCATGAAAGAAATGTCGAGGTAGAGCATCGTGAAATAGATGTAGAGGTACATGACAATGATGAGGAAATGAGAAATGTTGAGGAACTTGTCAATGAGAATATAATTGATATCAATGTCACTGGTGAGTCAATTTAGTTTCTTCAATTTGAATTTTGTATTTTTTTTTAAAAACGTTGTAGTTCAAAATAGTTTTAAAATTAAAAATATGTATACAGGTCAATTTCAAATTAGAAGTTTTAATATTGTTTTTTATGCAGGGACAACATCAGAACCACAAGAAGATACTACCACACATCCAATTTCACTGCAATTAATTTGAAGTTCCAAGAACGTTGTATACAACTACAAGTTTCTAGAAAATATGGATGCAACTAAAATTGAAGAATTGGGACCACCATTGGCTAAAAGGATAGTTCGAGATAAAGTAAAATATGTATTGAAACATACTTTTGAAGGTTTATCTATCATAGCATAAGCTAAACTATTACATGGACTTATAAAGCACAAATATCTCACAAATGTTGTGGAATTATTGGGCATTAAAATTGAAAAAGAGGTTTTAGCAAATGAAATGGTAACAAAAAATGTGACATCGACGTTTGGCATACTAGCCAAAGGGCGATCTAATGTTGCAAAGAATGCTCGTAGAGCACTTTTAACAGGTGCAGTTGCGAAAGGAACTTCATCAAGTTGGCTGATGTCAACAACTTCAAAATTGATTAGAACGTCAAGAAAAGGTTTACGGAGGCATTCAAAATTTAGAACTCAAATAGATGAGAATGATGAACTTGCATGTTGGGCTAATATCTGCAGGCGTCCATATCATGATAGACTTCCTGGTGGTGTGAGGGATAGGGTAAAATATTTTTGGGATTCGAACTCTCGTGTGTCGCCAAATGAAAAGGATCAACTGCGACGCCATATATCTAAGGGAGTTTATGAATCTCATTCCAAACATATAACACAGGTCAGTCAAGTAGAATTATTTGAGAGCTTTATGGAGAGTAATACTGATGTGAAGATTTCCCTTAGCACATTTTTGAAGCTTAAACCATGGTATGTCAGGCCTATCACTGTTCGAGACACATGTTGTTGTCGATACCATGTAGAATTCGAATTATTGTATGAGACATTTGTAAATTTTGGCATAAAATATTGGTCAAATGACTCTCCTCCTTCAAGTGTTCGTGAATTTTTATCAAAGATATTATGTCCACGAGAGAATAATGAATTATTTTATAAAAAGGAATGTGTTGGTGGAAGAAAATGTGACAAATGTTCTCATTTGGCACTCTATGATGAAAAGTATCCCATTGATCCTAATGATCTCAGACTGTCAAATCTTAGACTGAATTGGAAGAGATATGAATATGTTACTTACACTCCTATTGCAGATTCAAGCACAACATCAAAAAATATCACTTTACTTGATGACGAGATTCCAGTGACATATTTTATGGAGAAGTTCAGGGTGCAAATATACAAATATATTAAGCATTGTCATATAGCATGATGACAGGGTTTACAGTTCAAGCAATCATGTGAGGTGTTCCCAAAAGGAACAATATTATCAGTGGTTGATTTCGCTGAGAATTACACGTTTAGTCCACAAAAGGAGATACAAAGTGAGTATTATCATTCAGACCAAGTATCGATATTTGTGCATATTTTGTATAGACACACAGAGCTTGCTGTCGATGGTTTTGATAGCGATGAAAATAATCGTGAGGTGATTAAGGAGTACCATTTCTTCATTAGTGATGATCGAACACATGACACGTGTTTTGTTCAACATTTTTTTGATGTTATTTATAATGAATTGTTGAAACGAAGAGTCACTTTTAAAGAACATTGGGTATGATCAGATGGTTGTGTTGGTCAATTTAAATCAGCAAGATTGTTCTATTGGTTGTCTCGTCTTTGTAGGAAAATCAACATTCGACATACATGCAATTTATTTGAGATAGGGCATGGAAAAGGAGAGCATGATGGTGCTGGGGCATGCGTAAAACGTGCACTTAGGAGGTATCAATTGAATCACTCTGCTTGCTGACTTGCAAATTCTTTAGATGTTGTTAATTGGTGCAAGGACAATTTAAGTCATGTATCAAACCCAAGGATGGCTCATGTGCACAGGTAAGCATACACATTTAACTAACAATATATTATACATGTTTAGATATATATATATATATATATATATATGTATGTATACATATATGTTCACGTATTTTGTTATCAAAAAAATATTTAATATTTTTCAAAATTTGACTCATACATATGTGTGTGTTTTTCTCAAGCAGGTACTTTTGGAATATTGCAATGGGTGATGTTGATAGATCATTGCCATATAATAAGCCTTTAACAAAATCCATCCGGAAATGTTGTTGTGCATGCCATTCATGTGAAGACACCTTAGTAGATTGCAATCTATTTGAATGAATACATGATGTTTTACCTTGCTTTCTTCTAGAGATAATTAATAGCCATGGTGGGATTTCAACCATCTTATACAGAATAAATTAAGTATCTCACATGTTTACAAGATTGTGTAACAGAGCAAGAGGTCAGCACAGACATCTTATTATGAGACTTTTTTACTGCTAGACCATGCCATTTGTTATGTTCAGGTTTCAGAGCAAAGTATGAAAGTTATCACGAGTCCATCTTCCTATTGACTTTGTTAGGCTTTGGAGTGTAGTTGATATGCCTCTACACATTTACAATTCTCTTCTTTGTGTGCTTGTGTTAAAGTGTATGATTTCTTGGCTCCTTAAGCAGTATTTCTATGAGTCTTAGAGACAATATTGTCTTGGAGGGTTCCTTAAGATTTTGATTGGTCAACCTTGAAGCCTGAAAGACATTTTGTCTCTTTATATGTTTCATCTGTTATTTGTTTCTTCAATCTTGTTTTGTTCATTTGTGTTATGTGCTTCAATCTGTCGTTATTTGTTCAAGTATATTCCAAGTATCAAAAAAGTTTCTTTCCCCACAAACATATACGTACGCTGCTTGTTATATATTTCACATGCTTCAATGGACATTCAATTTGTGTTGTTTGCATTGGGAAACTCACAGCATACAGCCTCTCTCAGCATACAAATCAGGAAGCCTTTAACAAAATCCATCCGGAAATGTTGTTGTGCATGCCATTCATGTGAAGACACCTTAGTAGATTGCAATCTATTTAAATGAATACATGTTGTGTTACCTTGCTTTCTTCAAGAGATAATTAATAGCCATGGTGGGATTTCAACCATCACAGCATACAGCCTCTCTCAGCATACAGATCAGGAAGCCTTTAACAAAATCCATCCAGAAATGTTGTTGTGCATGCCATTCATGTGAATACACCTTAGTGTTGCTTGTTATATATTTCACATGCTTAAAAAGACATTCAATTTGTGTTGTTTGCATTGGGAAACTCACAGCATACAACCTCTCTCAGCATACAGATCAGGAAGCCTTTAACAAAATCCATCCGGAAATGTTGCTGTGGATGCCATTCATGTGAAGACACTTAGTAGATTGCAATCTATTTGAATGAATACATGTTTTTTTACCTTGCTTTCTTCTAGATATAATTAATAGCCATGGTGGGATTTCAACCATCATAGGATACAGCCTCTCTCAGCATACAGATCAGGAAGCCTTTAACAAAATCCATCCGGAAATGTTGTTGTGCATGCCATTCATGTGAAAACACCTTAGTGCTGCTTGTTATATATTTCACATGCTTCAATGGAAATTCAATTTGTGTTGTTTGCATTGGGAAACTCACAACATACAGCGTCTCTCAGCATACAGATCAGGAAGCCTTTAACAAAATCCATCCGGAAATGTTGCTGTGCATGCCATTCATGTGAAGACACCTTAGTAGATTGCAATCTATTTGAATGAATACATGTTGTTTTACCTTGCTTTCTTCTAGATATAATTAATAGCCATGGTGGGATTTCAACCATCACAGCATACAGCCTCTCTCAGCATACAGATCAGGAAGCCTTTAACAAAATCCATCCGGAAATGTTGTTGTGCATGCCATTCATGTGAAGACACCTCAGTGCTGCTTGTTATATATTTTACATGCTTCAAAAGACATTCAATTTGTGTTTTTTGCATTTGGAAACTCACAGCATACAGCCTCTCTCAGCATATAGATTAGGAAGCCTTTAACAAAATCCATCCGGCAATGTTGCTGTGGATGCCATTGATGTGAAGACACCTTAGTAGATTGCAATCTATTTGAATGAATACATGTTGTTTTACCTTGCTTTCTTCTAGAGATAATTAATAGCCATGGTGGGATTTCAACCATCTTATACATAATAAATTAAGCATCTCACATGTTTACAAGATTTTGTAACAGAGCAAGAGGTCAGCACAGACATCTTATTATGAGAATTTTTTACTGCTAGACCATGCCATTTGTTATGTTCAGGTTTCAGAGCAAAGTGTGAAAGTTATCACGAGTCCATCTTCCTATTGACTTTGTTAGGCTTTGGAGTGTAGTTGATATGCCTCTACACATTTACAATTCTCTTCTTTGTGTGCTTGTGTTAAAGCGTATGATTTATTGGCTCCTTAAGCAGTCTTTCTATGAGTCTTAGAGACAATATTGTCTTGGAGGGTTCCTTAAGATTTTGATTGGTCAACCTTGAAGCTTGATAGACATTTTGTCTCTTTATATGTTTCATCTGTTATTTGTTTCTTCAATCTTGTTTTGTTCATTTGTGTTATGTGCTTCAATCTGTCGTTATTTGTTCGAGTCTATTCCAACAATCAAAAAAGTTTCTTTCCCCACAAACATATACGTATGCTGCTTGTTATATATTTCACATGCTTCAATGGACATTCAATTTGTGTTGTTTGCATTGGGAAACTCACAGCATACAACCTCTCTAGTATTTGTTGGGAATTCCTTAATGCACATATATTCTGTGTGAATGAAGCAGTTCTGCTTGTTGAGAAGTTGTGCTGAATGAGCTTCCCATAAGGTGATCACTGATAAGTATAACCTAAACATGGGGAAAAATTAATTAGTTGGACTAAAAGACGTAGACAAATTCCCCCTCATTGTCGGAGATAAGATATCCATGCACAGAATGACCTCAGTATTCTAGTTCAATCTACGAAGATCATATTTAGCCATTTTCCATATAAACTATCCATTTAAAGAATTTCGTCATTTTTGTACATCACAAGATGAATTTCAGCATTTTTGCACATCACAAGATGTTGCTGCTTGTTCTCATATATCGTATAGAGTATAGTTAGACTATTACAGTATGATTTTTTATCTTACCCCTACTCCCCACACACACATACTTGATATTTATTTGTTGCATAATTTGTTTATTCAATCTCTCTTGCACTAGTTCACAGCACTTCTGAACATGAACCGTTTCCTTTGGATGGCCCTCAACTGTAACCGAAAAAAATTAATATATTAAAAATCACAAACAGCAATCACTAATAGATTTAATGGTTAATGTTCATGAATAAAAATTTCTAGTATTGTTTTATACATGTCCACGGTAAATCTTCCGTCTATTTTTTTTTCCACTCAGTTAATCCTATTCGTTTAATCACATTGCCAAAACTAGTCCCCACTTCTCAGATAATATATTGAAACTAAGAAAAGGGTGAAAAGTAAAACAAAGAAGCTGATGAATAATACCTCTGTTTTGAAGAAAAAATTATTAGGATAATGCAAGGAAGCTTCGATGCATTTCAAAATTAATGTATGTTTAATCCTTGTTGGAGATTCTTCTGCCTCTTGGCAGAGTGGCCCTCCTAACTAGTGGAGGACCACATTGACTACCTTCTAAATTTCTATGCAATATCTATATCTAGATATAGATCAATAGAGGATATCAAGAAGAAATTGCAGGGGTTTATGTTTCTGGCAACCGAGATTGGTTGTGTAGATTATTGCAATAAAATGTTGTTAGAAGCTGCATTGTAACATGGCTCCTGAGGATCTTCCAAATCTGCCTCTTTTAAGAGCTTAGATACGCAGAAATTTCTTGAAGGTAAAACAGTTTCACTTGGAGATAAGTTCTAACTCCTTCATGTCATTTCCTGAATGAAGATCCAAGATGGGAAAAACTTTTCCTGGGCACAGACAATGGAATGTCTCTACTAGCATTTGAGTTTGCTTGATATTCATCGATTTTATTTTTATCTATTGTATAATTTTTCAGGGCTACAGAGACTCTGTTGAGATCGTTTTGCTTGTAAGAAAATAAAATGTCTCGAGTGTGTGTCAACTTTTGTATATTTTATTCAATTTTGCAATTGTGAACATCCTCCTGAATGTCTGTTGGTGCTGCAGATACAACATCAGAATGTCTGTTGGTGCTGCATTGACATCCCTCTCAGTCTGGCTTATTGATATACAAAGATTGGTTCTTGATGAAGAAGATATTCCTCAGCTTGCCAGCATAGTCACTGTGTATGGTTTGCTTAGCCAATTTATTTAATTAAGCTATGGTTTGGAGCTCACTTTTTTTCTTTCTAGTAAAATTCTGTCTTTTCTTTTTATTTTCGTTAGGATGCCTGCCATATTTTAACTAAATTAGATTTTCCTACATCCTATGTATATTCATTTCAGACAAGGTGAATCTGCACAGAAAAAAAGATGCGAGAGGGTTTCCCATTTCAAAGGCAGTGTATTAATTTCTCAATGACCTAGAAGCACCCATTAGCTATGTTGCATGGAAAAGGGGCCACATTATATGTCATCAGATTCAGTTAAAGTGATGGCTTTCAAAGTCCTTTTTGGATGAAGCTATTGCACTTGTAAATTCCTTTCTTCCAATTCCCAGTGCGATGATAGGGAGCAATTCCCAGTGAAATGTTAGTAGTTAAGAATGTGCCATCATGTTGGAGAAGCAAGTTTGTCTCTTTGGAAGGTGAAAATTTTATCTACATATCTGCTACTATATAAAAGTTAATGTTGGTAATAATAAAGGTTGGTTGTGTTTCCAGAGCATGAATTCCACAACTTTTCATGTTTGTGATTGATAGGTATCTGATATACATGGTAAAGCAAGTATAAATAAAAGTTATAAATATTTGAGGAGGCAATGGTTATTTTGATTAACAATACTGCTCCAACACCACAATGCGGGGGATCTCCTTGTTTGGTGCTATCAAAGAAACCCTTGGAATGTCTTTGTTCAGATCTGGCATTATTCGAACCTGAATTTCTCATAGTCTATGTTTTAACGTCCTTGACTTACTTTTCAATGAGGCCACTTGTATCTTCGAGCGTAATAAACTTGTGAAGAATGGCTTGGTTCTGGACCCACCATATATATTGAAAAATATGGCTGGACCCTTTTCTGTGAAGGATTTCAAGTATGGAGAAATCCAGCACGAAACTGTTTCTTCTCCAGTATTAACTTCTTCAGAGGAGTTTTGTTTTGCTTTGTAATACTAAAATGGCAAGTTATGAGTATGGAAAGGCATAAAATCCTCACGTATGTACCCTTTTTGGTGTTTTAATGCACATTACGGGGTCTTAATTGATACAGGAAGAGTGTAACTAATGGGAATAGATGAGAAACTGGAATTTGTAATATTGTATCTAGTCCTTAAGGCTTAGCAAGATCTGAAAAGACAGTACTATGTATATTCTAATTTCAACCTTTGAAATATCAAATTAAAGTATTTTGATGGAGAAAAAAATGTCTCATTATTTTCCATATCATAACACATGTACCCATTTGTTAGTGATAAGGTGACAGTCACTGCCAATGACAACACCCAGTGTGTAACTTTTGGAGATTATATATCCCAAAGCATTAAGAGTGCAATTATATCATGTAAATAATATATTAAAAAGTTTGATAATATTTGGAGGTTGATTGCCAAAGAATAATCTATGGATCCATAACTATAATCCTTCTACTCTATCTAGTCAATATAATGTTGCTTGAAGTGTCAATGTCATGATGGTGACCAAAAAACTGTCAATTCTTAGCTTCTTTACTGGTTCAGATTTGAATTTAAAATAAATGTGAAACTAGATCTAAAAGAGTCCTCTCTTTTAGCAAAATCGATTTCAATATCTTGAAAGTTTTGATAAAATAGAACACTACAGTTATGTATCACTGAATTTATTCCCCAATAATTTTGCAAGTGCAACAATACCAAAGGAAAAAAACAAGATGAGACTAGACAGTTGTTTTGGAAAGGATAACAGTGTAATAGTCGTGGAAAAAATCATTTACATCTTCATCATGCTAGTACTACTATGGCAATGTAGAGTGTGGGAGTTTAGTCTCTCACACGAAAATTAGAAGCAAGAAATACATACAAGATAAGACCATAGATGCTTAGGGAATTTAAAGCAATCAAAGATGAAAGTTTGCTTTTGCAAGAATATCTCTCAACCAAGACTAGAACAATAAAATTCCTTCGGACTTTGTCAACAGCCAGAAAACAAAGATATTATTAATATAAAATCTATCTCAATTAATCTTTGATTATTTACACTAAAAAAAATATGGGGATATTTAAGAAAGCTTTTGAAATAATGGCCATGTAAAATTTTACATCAGATGGGAAACACCCACTTTTAAAATGTTCTACTTAGGAGAACGTTTCATTCAATCTTGTGTGCTAAATGTCAATTGAATTAACATTTTTCAATTGCTTGAACTATATTGTAACCACAACTGTTGTTAAAAAAATGAGAAACTTTGTGTAATTACAATGAATGTGGCATAAATTTGTGAATGTGCAAACACATTCACTATAATTGTGTCGTGTACCAGAACTCTATTATTAAAATCAAACAAGCAAAGAACTTCCCACCTGTACCACAGTACATTGATCACAAATTTGACATGATTAAGATAACCTATAACAACTACATGTTCTACTCGATTTGGTGTGGGATTTTGCTCTATGAGCCTCAAAGTCTCATCTCATCATCTAGTGCTCATCTTGAATATAATTTAATGCCGAGGACTAAGGAAATTGGACTTTTCTCCATCTTGAATTTGGCTACTACTATTCCAGGCTTCTGTACATTTCTAGTTGCTTCCATTCCTTATTGTTTCCATGATGCCTTATTTTATGACCTGTTGGTCCATTTGTAAATCATTTAGGATCAACAACAATACTGCTATGGCTGAATTCTTTTCTTGAATTGACCGCAAGGTGGATTTTGGTTCCATTTTGTCAAATATGATTCACAATCCCGAGTGGATGGAACTAATTGATGATGGAATTGATGATGATTGATTAAAGTGTTTGAAATGCACATGGTGGGTAACACCTTTCTAGTATATGAAGGACAATGTAAGCCTTAGAGAATCTCATCTCCAAAGCTAGAGACATAAAATGAACACCTAGTTAGGTATAGGAAGATATCCCTTACACTATTGTCACCTTTATAAGAGTGACCATCTGGAAAAAAATTATTGGACATATTGAAAGTCATGATCTTCTTTTTTGCATAGGTTAGCTTCTGGACCAAGGCTGTAATAGAACATCCTCAAAATGTGAAGATTCTGGCTCATGTTGCTTCAATAAATTGAGACTGATGTCTGTTTGAACTTTGCATCAATATAAATATTTGGTTATGTTGTGGGAAACACAAGTACATGGTTGGTACCATCACCAAAAACACAGTGAAATGTGGAAACACATATGATATGGCCTGGAAACATGTTCCCTAATTTGGAAAGTTGTTTCTTAGTTTGGAAATGTGAGATGAAATGCCATGTTATGATAGTGTTTTTCAATACGCTTATCATGCACTTCAGAATTTTCTTTGGATTTTATTGGGTGGACCCAACTTGGGTAATGAAAATGCTAATTCAAGGTGAAATTAGATGAGCAGTGGAGGCATATTAAAGAATACTCACCACCATTAGATAAGCAAGCTACAGGAGTTTTATGACATACAAATAAGTTGTAGTGATAGATGGGTATAGGAGGGAAAAGTTTTCCTAGAGAACTTGTCCACTTTCAAAGTGAGATTTTTCCCTTGTGTACCCATCTGTCACTGGCTTATTTGTCTATCATAAACCTCCTGTCTTTATTGTGCATTCTCGGGCCAATCAACCCCATTTTATTGCCTTCTTCTAGCCGACTTAGGACATGTGTTAACAGTCTCTTTCATCCACATATCAACTCCTGCTTTAGATTTTCGGTGAACATCGATGCATTAGCACCACTACAAGAAAGCACATTTCCTTCAAATATTGGCACAAATTTGTAAAAGAATTATACTCTATTTCAACACAGTAGAAAATGTATAATAAACAAGAAAAAAAACATATATTTTAGTCACCTTATTTGCGATACTGAACAATTGTCATAAATTAAAATGGATAATAATAAATATTAATATGAGGTTCATCACTACACATATTTTTCAATCTGAATAAAAGAAATCCATATTTTACTGCCGAAACTCGATTTCCAAAATATATCAAATATTTTTAGTCTTAGTTTCTGCCAATTTTCTAGCAGTACAGATTACAGAGATAGCAAGGCTACGAACTATTTATTAGGCTTATATCCAATTTTAAATCTCACTAATTACAGAAATAGCAAGGCTACGAACAGATTCCTCTTATTTGATCTCATTAGGCTTATAGCCAATTTTAAATCTCACTAATTTGTTCACTAAACCTTCATTTGTACAAATTTGGGAACCTTCAATAAATCTTTCCAGCTGTATCATATTGTCAGCTGCCAAGCCTGATCACATTTAACTTTGTTTTCAATTTCTTAAGCTACTCAAACAATCTTAAAGCTTCCTCTCTTTCTTTGCATAAGGATTGTCGTTGTTCAATCTCAGCTTCAAACTCAGTTTTCCTTGCTTCTAGTGTGGTCTTGTGATCATCAATGAGCTTTTGGATCTCCTCCTGCAATAACAGCAAGATTATTATGGAATCCCATCAAAAATTTAAAAAAAAAAAAATAGTATCTGAAATCAGGAGATAATTACAATAAAGAGCATGATACTAAAGTAAGAATAAGGAACTGGAGCTGCTGGATCCTGGACAAAGTGCTTGCGTTGATTAACAGTAAGCAAGGTAAAGTATTCTCCTATTAATCTTATTTCACATCAAAATACAATAAATGCATGATGCTACAATGCTTAAAATAAATGTTCCAATTTAATAAATCATCCACAGATCATTTTTAGAAGAAACTCACATTCTCCATACTGACAAGTTTTTCTTGTAAGGCATACAGCTCTTCTTATTTCTCCTTAATAATAGTTTCTCCTTTAGCAACATCCTGCACAGGGGAGGAACAAGTCACCATTGACATAGTGAGTTGTGTCAAATTCAGCATGCAAATTTAAATAAGAGTTGTGTCAAATTCAGCATGCATCGGTCAAGTTAATGTTGAACAGTCATGTACCTCACGTTTAAACCATTTTCTTTGTTGCATCCTTGAGTTATGCTAATGAAAGGTCCAATGGTCAACCTGACTTCTTGTAGTGATTCTTGTCACAAGGGAGGTCTGGTCTTTAGATACCTACAAAATTTCTTCCTTTAATGATGCTCACCACTTTCTATTCAAAGTAAAAAATTGATTCTTCTAGAAACTGAACAAGGATCGATAAGCACAATGCTAATAAGATCAAATTGTGACTGTATATATGAATGCTGACACTATTGAAGGAACGTGATTGTGAAGAAAATCAATACGACCCAAAATGATCAAGATCATTGATATTTTAGATGGAGGATATTGCAGCTACCCCACTGCAACACTATTCTCGAATAGGATTCCTGACACCATATATAGGGGAATATTATTGTTTTGTATACAATGCAAAACTGAATGAATATAGACAATATGAATAGAGCGGAGAAGCCATATCTGAACTGATGGATGCACTTCCTTATATTCATGTACTGTACCATAATTCATATACAAACGATGAAATTGAGGTCAAACTTATACTATTGTAATAGAAATACCATATTGCAGCTGTTGCACAGTGAAATCCATACACAAATTTGAGAGTATATAGGAATGGGTTATACCCATTATTGCCAATATGGGAAACTCTACCAATGTAGAGTAATATGAGAAACAAATATATGACTGAAGCAAGACAAAATGTCATAATGCAAAAAATCATACTAAAGCATATGCCATATGACATTATAGGCAAATCATACCAAGACCATAGCTATTTAACGAACATCCAATTATTTCAAAGGTGCAGTATCAAGAGTGAAGATCTGAGAGACTTCCTTGAAAAGTAAGCTTTTTTAACCCTGCTTCAAATCACTGTGAGTTTATGACCAACTATACTTCCCCTTATTTTGTTCAACTAGAAATTCAAAGCATGGCTGGAAGGAATTTAACTATTGTTCAATGTTAAATATTGTGAGCTTCAAAATAAAACAATGACACTACACACTATTTTATCAATACAATTACCTGGCTTCCACTATTCCATTGACTGTATTCTGTTCTTGTGTACTCAGTTTTCCATTATCAGTGTCAACACTTATTGTTACCTACATAAAATTATCAGCCATATTATGACCATGTGCAGAAAGCTTGTGCCCAAGAGGATTTGAAGATTCTACATTTTGTTATCATCCAAAAAAGAAAAAATTGTTCAACATCAAGGAAGGTTGTGATCATGATTAAGGAAGACCACACTCAATGCACAAACACCATGAACAACCATGCTCAATATATATATTATAAATAGTGCAGAAAGCTTGTACCGAAGAGGATTTGAAGATTCCTAGTTTGTATAGATCCAAACAAATATGAAAATGTAAAATTTTACACAACAATGAAGGCCATAATGATAATTCACGAAATTTTATGTTTAGAACCAAAACAATACTAGTGACCATAAAATAATAGTGCCTAAGAGGACTTGAAGACTCTCATTAAGATTAAAAATAAGGATCAAAACTTTGCTCACTGCAGAAGATGCAACAACGTCGCCTGTAACGGTGTAAAACAATAAGAACACCCATGCTCTTAAGATATATGGTATAAATAATTCAAAAAATGCTAAAATTGTTTAGCAAACAGACAACAGACAAGACAGTCCTTTCAACCAAACTAAAAATTCATTTTAATAACCAATCTATATAGAGAAGATTTGCAACCTGTCCATCTGCAATTATCAAGAGAACATGGTACTTCCCATCACTCTGTTCGACGAGACGGATTTCTGCTTCAATAATTGGGGCAACAGATGTTGGCCCTAAATAAGAAAAGAACATACAAGAAAAGTATAAGAAAACACAGGATATACGCAACATATACACATATCAAGTAAACCAGTCAGACACACTTTCCCAACTTAAGGCTTAGAATGCTAAAGGCTATTTAATCTTCATATCTTCAGGTGGAATGTCAAAGTTTCATTAACTAACCAGCCAGTCGAAGATGTGGGACTATCTCCCTGTAGCGTCTCAACGCTTCTTCAAATCCATTGCATAATCTATCATCTGGATAGAAACTAAACACACTTTGATCATGTGTCAAAGCTGTGAAAGAAACAACAACGCATTATTAGGAATAACCAGATTGCTACATATGTTATGAATTCATGTTAACCAACATAAGAAAAATAAATTGTGCCAAATTCAAACAAGATTATCAATCAAAATAGAGATCAAAACTTGCCATCCCCAAAACCAAAACAAGGGATCAAGTTGTCTTCATCAAATGCAGATAAGGTCCTCCCAATTATCGAAATTGCTTGTTCATAAGGGTTTCGCATGTCTCCAATGTGGTGCAAGCTTCGGCGATTAAAAGACCTTGCACCTAAAATCCATAACAAAATGTTGAATTGATCGCTTTGATTTAATTTGGATTGAAAAGCAAAGAGCCTGCAGAATTATTAACTTAAACTAAAAAAACCGATAGAAGTTGTATTCAATATATGAGCAGACTACAGAAACCCACTAACAGTTCTTGAGCAAATAACCACGTTTAGATAAAGGTAGGTTGGCCATTTTAAAATTTTAAACTTGCATGGAAATTATGACTTTACAAAATTCAGGATCATGGGTAATACAACTTACCTGTCCACTCATTGCTCTTTGTGAAGTCAATCCCTACAATCAAGTTGGAAGATTCGAGGCCAGATTGTGCGAGAGCTGCAGTCACCTACAAAAAAGATAAAAATACAAACAAATCAGAGAATTCTCCCTACAGCGCTTATAACCATAACTTATCAAGCCAATTAACACTGAAATACATGAGATAATACAAGCTAATTACTCAAATTTCATAATCAGGTACATCCAAACCCATGCAAATCCAGTTCTTTAGAGCATTACAATATGACTAAACCTCTGACCAATTGCATAGTATGTTGACCTAAATAAAATACTTAATTGTCTTGAATTAATAGAAAGTATAGATTAATACTATTGAATATGATCTCAACACTAAGCTTTATTTTTCAATTCAAATTATGCATTCCACTGGATTTAAATGTGTTTTTACTAGGGTTAAAGAAATCTGAAAACCGGTGAGCCTATGAGACTATCAATTACAAAGACCTAAACCTATTTTAAACTTATTGTATTTTCTTATTAAAATGGTTTTAAAAAAAAACAATTCTCTAATTCTGATCAATCATAGAGAAAAAAATAAATTCTGTAATTCTGATATAAATACCAGAAAAAATTGGTAAAGGAACTATTGGAAAAGTAGTTCGCTTATGTCATTAAAAAGAATTACAGAAGTTAACTCAATAATTAAGATGGTTCGGTGATCTACTATGGAAAAATTTGACAAGAGAATAACAGCTCGAATGAAAACCATTCAGTAGCCTATTGAACATGGCATTATCACTATAAACGAATCTAACAAACTTTGTACAGAATGCAGTCTATAAAAAATGGAAGCATATATCAAACATGGAAGCAACAAATAACTTATTACCGAAGAAAGATAAGTAGAATTGTTGCATGCAAACAATTTTGATACAGAATGAGCATTTAAACTTAGTATCAGCTCATTCGACCAAAAAGAATAGATATAAGTTAAAATTACATAGTTTTAGTTCTGTGCAGGAAATACCAAACAAGACTATGTTACCAAACTACAAACCGGGAATATGGAAATAAGCACTATGCACAAAAAACGCTTGTAGTTCGACAATATAACCTCATGTTGGAGAAAATGTTTGTTTACATTAAAATGAAAATAGAATTACGAGCAAGAACTGCTCTAAGCCAAGAACAAATGCAAGATTACTAAGCTGGATGAGAGATCTTAAGTATGAGTGTGATAACCTCACAAAACTTATAAAACCCTGGACTCATTCAATATCAAGCGAGATTCAAGACTGGAGTCCTTAACATTATGCATCAGTAAAATAACCGAGCCCGTAAGGCTTCTTTCATGAAATAACTGATATAATCATATGATTATGTTTTATAACCAGGCCTGCAAGGCTTCAAAACAAATATTTAAATCAACTCACAGAGTGCGTGGTACCTGTGCGTGGAAAATCAAAAAGGGTTACTGCTGGGCTTAAGAACGAGATGAGGAAGTGCGCCAAGATAACTGTGAAAACGTAGTTACCTGAAACACACAATTCAAAAAAATAACAAGTTCGGGGCATAATAGTATTTGGTAAAACTAACAAATTAAACCTGTAAATGAAGACGGGGATTGACATTGAAGACCCGGGAGCTGGGAAAATATGGTAGAGCATATTAGACACAAATGATTGGTATGTCGAGTCTTAAAACAACAAAAATTCTCTGCAGAAATAGTACTACGAAACCGAGAAAGAATTTACCTGTAAAAACATGGATACGAGGACGCTCGTTGGATAACCTGTGCATTCTGAAGGAAAACTTTCATTTGTTCCGGTGACGGGTTTAATAGAGAAACCACTAAACTCTTCCCAAGAAAATAGTATCAAATACAACCTGAACGGTGTGAAAGACAGAGAAGGGGTATGCGTTAAGAAAACCGTGACAAAAAACCCAAGGAAAATGCAATAAGGCAGACATGGTGCAAAAATCAGAGAAGAACATCGAAAAGAGTTGACACAACAATCTATTTGTGAAGTCTGATTACCTGTGTTAGTTGGCCTGTGTTAGCTGGGTAAACGCAGAGGTTTCTCAAGGCCTGTCGATGACGTCAAAATGATAGAATGCCCGTAAATGTCCATGTATAAACCGGTGACAGACGAGCCAACCTCGCTGGGTAAACGCAGAGGTTGCTCAAGGCCTCTCGATGACGTCAAGATGACAGAATGCCCGTAAATGTCCGTGTAGAAAACTGGTGACAGACAAGCCAGCCTCGCAAAAGAGTCATGGTGGCATAAAAATTGCAGAGCAGCGGAGGGCTGAGCCTGGACATAGCCAAAGCAAGCAAGAAAATGAGTTTAGGCGTGATGGTAAGGGTTTTTGGCAAGAATCCGTTCCCGCCAGGCTCACCTACTGCCTTAATTTCCAAGGACAGACCCAACGAAGGAGAATGACAGGTGGACATGGGACAACTAGTATGGAGTAAACCAAGAACAAGTGTAAAAAATGGTGCAGACAGATGTCAAAGAGATAAAAAACAGGTCTCATTTTTTTAAACCAGGAACAGGTGTCCTGTTCACATAAAAAGTGTTGACGATCAAAAGAGTGATCTCTTTCATAAGAGAAGGCCTATCGGCCTAATTATATGGATGATATATAAAAAATTAAAATAGGATGTCTTAGGTATCAATGGGAATGGGATGGAAATCCTTGGCACTCAAAGAATACATTAAAATATCATAAATTCTAGTGAATGTGGTAGTCATTAATTTTTATTAATAGGACAAAAAATCCATGGACATTATTCAAATGAATTCAATAGCACACAAGAATACATATTGGAAAATCTTCACATGAATCCCTATGGTTCATATGTAAACTATAAAGATTGGATAACCTTGAATTCAGAGCAAGACACTCCTTAATACTAAATAGGTTGGTAATAAATTTCCAAAGCATCTAAAAGTAAATACCTTACAAAATCTTGATGATAAACCAATGCGGGAAATATAAAAATAGCAATTATTTGAAATCAGTCACTGCCTTGCATTGTATTCAAATATAATCAAAGAAACAATGTTGACTATAAACCTTGAACATTGATCTTGATAACTGAATAAAGTTATCCATAACTTCATAGACAATTGGGAAAAAGTTCTTGATTGAATAAGAAAAGATACAAAAACTAGGATACAAATTCTACAAAAAAGGAAGGTGAATCTCCTCGTACACTCTCAGATATTTTTTGAATACCATAGCAACGAAGAAAGGGTAAGAGGTTACCATGGTTTAATGTAGAGTCTCGGACCCAGAGACTAAAGGATCTCCTTGAGGCTCAGTCTGCATCATGTCAATATCCTCTGTACCCTGAAAAGTAGAAACCAAAGTTAACAGTCAAGTTTACGAAAGGAAATATAATAAACACTATAAATATGCTTAACGACAAGTATCAATACCTGTGTCACGACTGGAACCTCAGAAGGAATAATCTCTTCAGGCAACCCTTCATGTGTAGTGTTGTAACTCCTAGAGACAGCCTAGAGTTGTTATAGACTAGTGCCTAGGACATCTTATAAAGTGTAGAGAGCAGAGGATTAAATACAGCTTTCGGCACTTTAACATGACAGAGCTCTCACACAATTTTTTGGAAACAGAAAATAACACTAGAGTGGGACCAAAACTCTCGATGATTTGAAGTATTAAGAGCAATACTGGGCAGACGTAATGCTACACTCAAATACTAATGCATCAGATAATTTTAAGACAGCTCATTATAACCAGGGCCGGATTCATGATATATGGTAGAAAAGGTATATATATAAAGACGACTGCAGAGATGTACAGCAAGAAGAAGATATCAACTGTTAAAAGACGGTAATAAGAAGAACTTCATAGCATAGGATGGGCTTAAATAGTTAAGAATCCATACATGCCGAGAACTCTAGTCAATAGCATTTCATAACAGCTAACATAGCAGAAATACGTGCGAGTTGAAAATGGAACAATGCATTACTCCTGAGCTATTTTAAAGTATCAGAACGCTAATGCTATAAGTATCAGTGGGATAAATTTACAGCATAGACAAGGGACACTCGCATTCCAGGACGTAATACTAGAAACATGAATGTAAGTGAGTTGAACACAACATTGCAACGAGTAAGAGAGAAGCACACACTACCATAACACCAAGTCCAGAATCATTATTAACATGAAAATCCTTATCATTAAGACCCGATGGGCTCTGTCACATTTGTATCTGAGTCTTCACAAAACATACACACAGGAAATCCTTACACAAACAATTTTTCTTCAAGAATTGGAACCTTGGTTTCTTCTTTTCTCCATCTTATATAGGATTCCTTTTACCTTTCAGCGAGAAGATATTTCAGGGAAATATCTTCCTCGCGTGACAAAATTTGTTATCGGTCATTATCAAAACAACAAAAATCCATGATGGGGCAACAGTCCCTCCATCATGTGTAAGCAGGCCCCGGGCCAATTTCAAAACAGAACATAGGACAATGTTTGATTAAAAGTAAAAATGCGAGAGTGGAGGAACAACGTCCCACTCGAAAGTTAAGAAAAACATAACTAAAAGAAAGTAAGAAGGCCGTTTAGGCCATGTCGTGAACAAACTGAAATGTCATGAGTGCTGCTGAGTTGAGGCCGTTGCAGATGCTGGGGGAGGCACGCTGGCAGAGGAACTAGCACGCTGACTCAGGAACTGAGTCAGCCTTTGCTGGCTATCAGCGTTTGGTTCTGGCATAGCTGAGAGCTTTTCCACCCTGGTGAACGCTTCCCCGAGAGTGTGAATGTCTGCATTAGTTGGGAGCCGGTACCTGATCATGTGGAGAAGACTAAACTCTTTCTGGAGGATTGTGACGATAGTAGTGGCCTTGAGCTGAGTTGCTTTTCCCGTTGGGATATCAGACCGATTCCTTTCCGTTTCTAGAAGTGATGTGTATCGATCGGGGAGCATGAGCACGACTGGGGCGTTTGGCTCCCAACAAGAAGGGAGGCCGGCTGCGATGATCACGTCCCACACCTTGTCGAACTGTTCCACCATGTCAGCCACCTGTTGGAGAACCCTGGAAGCTGCTACTTGGAGCTGGGGGGTTTCAGGTTCGTTTTTCGTGGGCGTTCCTCTTCCCATGGCAGACATTCAACAATTTCGAAAAGAGAGAAAGGAAAAGAGGGGAAAACGGAAAATGGAATACCTGAACAGAGGGTGACAATGCTCGAGAAAGCGACGAGGGGAACCGTGACAGTGATTTGGATATACCCGGCGTTCTTCCCCACTCGGTATTCGCCGTAGAAAACGACCTGTGACGATTTACCAGAGAGAAATACGGGAGTTTGTTACCATTGGGGTGAACAGCTTGGGTGAAAAGGTGAATAAGTAAGACGACAGCAGGCAAGTGTCGTAAGGACACTGACACTGAGACACGTGGCGCGTGGGGATTGGATATATCAAGGTGTAGGTGAGCGCCTCGTGTCAGGTTAAAAACTAGTACGGGTCTTAGTACCAGCTGACCTACTGGACTTACCTTACCTTTTATCCACGTATGCAGTCCAATCTTTACAGCACATAATTTCCCTTTGCCGGACTAACACTTTGCCTTTCTTCCCTGCGCGGGCCCATCTTTATGTTGCCACGAGATCACATCCCGCGGCCCACCCTTACCATTCTTTTCCCACCATGAGATCTTACCATGCCACGTGTTGCAAGTCCGCGGGGGTAAGGGTCTCGTCCTTTCCCCGAAGCTAGACCCCTTCGGACTTACTCCATACGCTGTCATACATAACCTGAGCCCCTTTTCAATATACGAGTTGACATATAATGCCACATCCCCTTAGCTTTGTATTTGATGTTCATTTATTATTCCGCCTATCACCGCTTAGTGCTGTTTATCCCTTGGTTTTTAATATGTGTGTGTTTCACCACCTTCCCACTTTTCGGCCCGGTTTAGCTTAATACTAGCCACTTGGTATAAAACTTTAATATGAAGCCTGTTCGTCCTCTTGGTACTCTCGTGGCTAATGCTAAGTATTGAAC